>CAJPEX010003466.1:3363-28787 GCA_905338405.1 Notodromas monacha
CCCCTCCAAAAATCATCCAAAACTTGTCCTTTTCCCCTCCAAAAATCATCCAAAACTTGTCCTTTTCCCCTCCAAATTCTATCCAAAACTTGTCCGTTTTTTATCCAAAATTTGCCCCTCTCTCCCTCCAAAAAGTGTCCGTTTTGGGTCCGTTTTTTTCAAAGCAACTTGTCCACAACTTGTCCTTTTTTGGCAAGATTTGCGGACAAGTTGCTTTTGGATAAAAATTGGACACAAAACGGACATTTTTGTGCTCACTGGGCACTCGTCGGTTGACGTTCCATATGTTTACACTCGTATCTGATGAATGTTGAAAGAAGAACAAATAACATGAAATAAGGCAGCATACGCATTTATAAACCAGAACAGTCATTACATTGTCAGAACTGCATCACATCTTTCAATCTTTTATGAATCAGTATCTTTATACTGTATAGCATTTGCTCAAATTTTAGGCAATTTTCCATGCATTCTTTTAGAAAATAATCAAGGTGCGCTGTCACATATTTAATCAGTTTCTAAAGGATATTCACATGAAAAGCAAAATTTTGACTTCGAATCTAAACCATCACAATCGTTCGAATCGGAATTTAATTTTTAAAAATCAATTTTTCGGTATTGGAATTGCATCCCATGTAAACAGACAGGCTTGTTTCAGATTTTCAGACCTGCCATGTTTTAAACCCGGTTTCGTTTTTCTTGTCATGAAAGTATACACCCGTAGAGAGAATCATATCCATCACGTCTAAATCATCACATATACAGTAATCGGTAACATGCACTATTCGTTTAAAAGAGGACACATTTTTGTTTTCCACAGGATTTGAACAAAAAGCAAAGGAAAACTCCGCAGTCAATGTTCACGCCTTCCACAGTAAAGATAATAAGGTGCGCTTTCAAGGCAGAATCTACGTAGTTGAGAATGTTCAAGATTATTAACAAAGCAAAGCATTGAAACTGTTTTCAAATCAAATTAATTCTTTAAAAATTAGAAATCTCAAAAAGTAATTTTTATGAAGGGACGAGCGCAACAACTTGATTAGGAGGAAGGTGTAGAGTTCACGTACACAGCCTTCAATTCTCGTCATGGATAACATGTAGATAACACGTCACTAACCTGTTGCGAAGCACGTGGATGCCCGTTTTGGGCTCAATCCTGGGATCAGTGGATCTCCGGATCGCGAACACGAATTTCCGCGTCCAATCAGAGACCAAAGAGTCAAATGCGAGAAACGCGGAGACGAAAAGGACGCAGAAAGCAGCGACTCTGACGCTCGACTCGCTTTTTAAGGGCACCAGGAGCATGACGCTCCATCAGCGACTGCTGGGAATAAATCAAAAGCTTTTCTCAGATTGCTCTTTTCTCATAGTTGACGGGGGGAAAAGCGAAGAAATCTTTCTTTCCTCCCCGCGGAATATATTTTGCTCTCATCGTTTCGCTCAGTTCGCGGCCTTGTGGGAGTCGTGATTTAGTTTCTCTCTCTCTCTACTGGGCCGGAGGGGCAAAAAAATCTCAAGTGAACAGAGGGGGGAAACCTGTGACATGCTCTCATTTCCTGGCCGACGAGAACTTGAAAGAAAATGCTACGGGTGAGAAGAATGAAGAGAGGGAGGGGGAATAAATGAGTAAACAGCGTGGGGAAGAGCAGCTGATTTTCCCACAACAGGATGTGGATGATGAACTTGAACCGCTCCTGAGCAGATCTGTTTTCTGACTCATTCAACGTGGAACTTGAAAAAATATGGTCCTGCAGAGTCGAAAAAAGGAGCAATCTCATCTATCCAAAAAGCACTTCCGTTGCACGATGACCAATTTTTGCGATGCCCTGGCCCTTTAAAAATTTGTCTTAGCCATTTGCGAGATTTTAAAACTTGTTTCTCGCGTAGCACGTGGAACTTCATTTGGGACACGATCGTTCATGTAAAATTGAGAAATTCAGCAATTCCAATCTCGATGAAAATTCGAACACTGCTTCGTATGTTCACGAATTATATCATATCAAATTAAAGATATGTTTCCTTCATGCGCAATCTAACAGCTTCGAAAGCTGAGATTTAGAGTTTCAGCTGAACAGATCTATGAATGATATTCACCGGAACGATCCACATGCACTGATCAAGGAATGCATTCACATTCTCAATCTTCAAAGCTGATTGAGTCCATGCACAGATGGATTTCAGGCGTACAATTTTGAACTGATGGGAACAAATTTCACTTTTTTTCATAAGCTCTGAGACTCAGAAGTCGTTGAAGGAAAACGATGGAAGACAGAAGGACGTTTTGTAGAGCACGAGTCGGCAAAGTCACGGTTGGTTCCACTTTTATTGTTTTCTTCTCTGTACCGCGCTTACGGCATTCTCTCGAAAATCGTGCTCATCCAAGAGACATTGTACTGTCATTTCTTTTCCTTGATGCGACAGATGTCGCCAGCTGAATCATTAACCGGATTCAAAACTGAAGCAGGGCAAAATATAAGACGCAGTGCTGATAATTACAGTAACTGGAAGTGAGACTTCCGAGAAGCAACTGCATGTGGGACAGGATATACAGTACATATACAGTCCAACCTGTCTAAGTCTCCAAGTCAAATTTCAAGGGACCTGCCAAAAAATGTGACTTGGGAGGTTTTGACTTAGTGAGGTTTTGAATCTTATGATTATGGTTGGAACTGCAATGTAAAGCCCTTTTTCATTTTCTTCTAGAAAACTTAGAAAATGTAAATGGTGATATTCTGGGGCTCAATAAATGGCTTCTTGAATGAGTTCAAAGGTGGCTGAACTTGGAGGCAGGGGTTCAATTGCCCACTTAAGTCCTTGACTTCCTTTAAAACACATACATTAATGTTTTCATCACTTTTCTTCTTTCTTTCTTTTCAAAGAAAGTGATGGCCAACAGGCCTCAGAAAATTTGACTTATAGAGGTTTGAGGGGAAAAGCTTTGACCTAGGTAGGTTTTTAATCTATTGTTTCTAAGAAGATTCAGATGGGGACCTGCAAAAAATGTTACTCAGTGGGATATTTGTCTAAGGGAGGTTTCAGTTATTGCGGTTCACCTTTATATATAATACATGCAAACATACACACAAAATACATGCAGTATTTTCAAAAAATTATCCTCATTTATGATCCAAAACTGGTTAACTCAACTTTTATGGTTCCTCCTAACATCTTTGCACATCGCAGCAAGAAATGTACTTGTTCTTTGCCTTTTGGACTCTTTTTCATGCATATTGTGCAGGGCAGCTTTTGATGGGGGGTGTTCTTCTGCATGGATACTCTCTGCATTTCAAAGTTGAAAAATGGTATAATCAATTTTTTGCAACTTTTTCACATTTTTCACAAATGAGAAAACCAGTTAATGTAAAATTTTCATTTTGAATCCCAAAAAAGAAACAATAAAGTCCAAGAACCAATTATGCCCAAATCTTGGGGCAACATTGTACTGCATAAAAATACTGTACACAGTATCTGGATATCAGAGAATATTTTTTGGGTATAACTGTGGAGCTTTTTATTTCCTAAATAGGAAATCAAAAAGAGCAGAATCATTTCATGGTGTATTTATCTATAAATTTTTGAGAGTCATTACTACTCATATGGCACATCCAGAATATAATCCAGGAGGTGCATCCTTTATTGCTTTTTTCTACACAAAACATGCTGACATGGCAGTGCGTACTGCACCAGTCAATACCATTTAACAAGCTGCTGCTTCACGTTTAAGATCTGCGCTTATCAAATTGATAAAAGGCTAACAGTCAATATTTTAGGTTCTCATTGTCCAACATTTCAAACTGTGGAAGAAAAGATAGAAATATCATCTTTCCCGATCAATAAAATCACTCATATTGCTGCATCTAGAATACAATTTCAAAACTGCGTTAGACATTTCTGAGGGCAAATGGTGGCTCATTCGTGGATAAAGAATGAATGTTTTTATTTCTTTTTTGCCTTATGCACCAGTGTCTTCCCGAATGAAAATTAATTAATCCCAACCCCCTCCTTGGAGAACTTCCTCCTTCCCCTCGACTAATCACGCTTAACAGTATTGTATCGGCACAACTGAAACACCCAAGCTGAAATCACTGGGTGTTTAATGACGCTTTTAGAAGTTCGCACCCTTCAGGCGTCGGTCGGAAACTTGCACATCAGCACCGTCAGTATGAGGCGGCTCTCGTCCTCACCAATAATCTCTGCAAAGTCGGTAAATTGATTCCGATCACCGACACGCTCTCTATATACGTGGATGTGGGCGATGTGTTGCCTGCTGGTGTATACAGCAAAGCACAGCACAGGCGAGAGCTTATCACGCCAAATCATAATGGATGACAGGGAGTAATTAGAACATCGCATGACGAAAGCGTGCTGTGCTTCACTTCTCGCGCGAATCGAACTTAATCCATCACCTGCATCATCGCAGACCCCGAGAGCCATTATGTCAACGCGGGGGTCGAAATGGTTTTCTCGGATGATTGGAGCCAGCGAAGCTCTCACGTGCGCCTTTACGCTGTAATTTAATCCGGCCAGAAGAGCCCTCAAGGGGTTCCACTACAAAGTTTCCACCTCGACTGTATTCTCTTCCCCCGGTCCTCAGTCGACAAGCGGGAAAGCTCGATTTTAGACCTGGGTCATGGGATACGTCCAGCTCATTATTTGCCATATACCCAGCAAATAATTAGGCATAACAAAACGCGTGGCAAATACGTAAGTACGGTTTTAAACGGTACGCAAAGACTGGTTGGCTCAATGCGGATGAGCCCTGAAAACAACTACGCAACGTCCATCCACAAAACAATGCGGGTGGACGTTGCGCATCGTCTACCCGTATTGTTTGTGACATGGCAAAACGCGTTGCATACGCATTGCATACGCGTAGCAGGACAAAATGCCTACCTGATACTTTTAGGATTCAAAATTTTTTTAAAACAAAAATTATCAAAAACAAAAAAGGAAATAGAGAATTTTTTAAGGTATAGAAGAAGTAATATATCATGTTCACAGACTAGCAAAAAATCCCTTTCAACTGCGTCAATCATGTTTTACACTTTTTTCGAATTTTTGTGACCTGTACGGAATCTTCCGTTGGAATGGTTCGTGAGATATTAGAATTTTGTCCTCATTCGCACTAGAATCGGATTAATAAATTAACCCGCAATCTCAGTTGGTAGTTTTGAGCTACGTTAATGAAAAATTTTCAAACGAAAGTAGAAAGTACGTGGGGTAAAATTAGTCGTCTAGAACCGTGAACGGCTGAACTACGGTTCGAACTAAGGACCACTAGTGGCCTTGGCTATGAAAATTGCTTCGAGGACGCTAAATTAGCGGTATTCTGGGCCCCCACTTGAAAAAGTAATCGGACTTAAAAGGCGTTACGAAGTTTTTTTGAAGGGTCTTTAAGCCTCCCAAAAGTCACTAATAAATAGGAATGAGTGAACTTGTTGTTTATCTTCTGTCGCCTGAAAAATCCTTTCATGAGAAGTAGGGAACTCAGTCTTCGATCACCAAAAAATTCTGGGAGTCTGATAAACATGTCCTTCTAAGAAAGGCGGCGCCCGAAAAAAATCAGAATAATCAATATAAATTTTTCGTTGCATTTTCTCTGGCATCAACTGTAAAACAATACAGTATCTGAATCCCAAGCTAGGGATTAGTCACTTTAAATTTATTTTTTCGAAGGATTTTCAGTATTTTTCATGAAAAATGCGCATGAATCATCATCATGAGTGCAATTTTTCCGTCATACCCGCATATTTTCAATAATTTTCATTGGTCTTCGTGTTTTCGCATTGGTTTTTATAGATGCAGTGTGTCACTCCCTGATTTCAGTTTTATCGGTTTAGAAAATGTGGAACTTTGGGACAAGATCGAGACTTCCAACTCTTTTTTTTTTTCTTCTAAAAAATGCTTTGTGAAGGGCACGAAGAAAAAGTTATGAATGGAGTTTTTTGTGAGGTCTACGTCATGAAGAAATTTATTATTTGTGGTGAGCTCTTGGTACATGATACTACACCTTTATTCACCTTGAAAATAAAAATATTCAAACTTAAATTTTGGGGCGTACCATTTCAGATTTCATAACCCCCGTGGAGTTCTGAACATATACATATGCTGGCATGATGATGATCTCAAGGCACGAAGCGATGCGCGAGATTCTTGAAATTTCTTTTTTCGCTGGAAAATGGGTCCATCGTGACTTTTACCCGTATAATAAAATCTCAGCCGAAAGAAGAAAGGGAAATTCTTTTCGGGAAGTGTGTGACGTGCCTGCGATACACTTGTCGTGTCGGCGATCGCGGTTTCACTTCATTCTTTTTTCTCATCCCCGCACAATGCCCGTCACGTTTCCTTTCTTCTCTTGTGCTGGGAAATGATATCAAGCTGCCGGTATAAACGGGTGTCACGCGACACTGGGTAGGTTGGAATAAGGTGGGTGACTTCAAGACGCGTGGTTACTATACGTATTCCTGTGTAGATGAAGCGCGGTACTGGCCAAATCAGTGACCTGATTCGACTCGATATTTTGATACAGGGTGTTTATTATTGTTATTCTAGTTTCACTTAATACTCAATGAGAGGAGTTAGATGGTTGAATTCAGCCCTCAGATGGCAGAAACCTCCTTTTCATTCTTTCTTTGGTTTATCGTCAACAACAGGCACATTTCTGTTTGACCCAAGGTCACCAAATTGCACCTGGGGGTTGAGAAGGCTTAACTTGGCTAAAATCTGGGGAGGGTTCATCCTTTTGTTTTCAGAAATCTTTTATGTTGAATGCGTAAAAGGGGATGTATAGGAAAAATGTCACTCAGTGCAGGATTTTTTTCTTTCAGGGAAAGTCTTCTGTTAATAAAGAAAAAAAATTCTCAGATTTCTTCCAAGCTTAGGCTCTGGTTTTCAGTGGATGATTTTTTATTTTTTTTTCAGTGCTCTTGGGCATGAAAGTTTGCAATAATATCCCACCCTTGCTGCAGAAGAGTTAATGCATCAACTTGTCTTCAGAAATTCAATGTATTGTGGCATTGTATGTAAGCAAGTACCTGCAAGCAAACATTTTTTTTCAGAAATCTGGGGCAAAAAATGAGGTGTGCATTATAGTCGGGTAAAAATTCTCAAGTGACTCGTTATAAAATGATAAAATTTGCCCCCACTTTTAAGTTAATTTAAATTTTTCTTTTATGGTGGTTATATCTGTGATATGCATGAGAGAACAATGTCTACATTGAATCAAGTACAGCAATAAGTGTGCTTCAATTTATATTGTCAAGCCTTGAAATTTTTAAATACCGTATACATTTCTTTGACTGAAAGGAAAACTATAAGGTTCATGTCTAATACAAAGATGAATTTCTTTCAAAGTTCGAGCTAACAAAAAACGTATTAGGTGCAAGTCCTACTCTAGTGCATGAGATATAACAAAAAATATATAGCAATTTTTGTGTCGATCTGAAGGAATCCATTTCTAGTTTACAACTGAACTGCTCCAATTCAAATTAATCTCAACTCTTGGAAAGGTTGACTTTGCATCTTCTGAGTTGAGGAATTAGGCCGGATGATTTGAGTGAGTTATTCGAGGACTTTTTCAATCTTGTCCAGATCTTTAATTTTGTGCGTTGTTCACAGATTTCTTCCGGGGACATTGTTGTTTGTTTTCTTTTCGCAGTCAGTCCCACAAAGCGCAGTCTGAGCACAAGTGCTGAAATTTCTCTTTTTTCGGGATGGCCCATCCTGCATGATTCCCTTGTTGGTTGTTTCTCCTTGAAAGGGATGCGATGACTTGGGAGTGCATCCAGCTCAGAGGAATCCCTGCGATGGAGTTTATATATGGTGCTAGAGGCATGTCAGAGCATCAATGCATCTTTCCTGGCTCTTGGGACTTGTTGCTTCGGTGCTTGGGTTATGTAAAATCGAGGTTCCACGTGTGGAACATTTCTTGTCGATTTTCTGTTCTTACTTCATTCCCGAATCACACATTCTTGGGGCAAAATTTTTTGAGAGGGCATGGAAGGAACGTCAGAAATGAAAAAAAGCTATAGAACTCAAGTCATTTCGTGTCAGCTTACTTTTTGGCAGATTTTCGGATGTTGAGATATGACAATAGGTGTGAATAAGTCAATAAAAATTCCAAATGCTGCATTTGAAGAAAATAAAAAATGACATCTACATGTGTACATTACACAAGAAGCTGGTGCTCGAGAAGGCTCTATTTTTTTTCCTGGGGATTTTCCAAATTTATAGATTTTTTCTTGAAAGGATTGTTTTTGACTTCTTTTTTTTTGTCACGAACATTTTCAACGTTCCTGGAATGCGGAAAATGTTCATCTCATCAGATACTGTATACAAAATTACTGTCTAGTTTTGATACAAGAGATGAGCAGTTAGAGAAAAGTGTCGAAATGTGGTTCAGGGGAAAGCGTGTGCCACATTATAACGTGGAACAAACATATGAGATCTTTAATTTTCTGAGTACTGAAATGCATAACGAATTTCCTCACGCACCACAGAGGCGTATGTATTCACTCCGGATCTTCGAAAACAAAACGGGTGTTTATTTGAAACGTTGAATATTAAAATTTGCGCGGTTTTGACACAATAAGAGTAAAGTTAGCAAATGAAATGTGTTTCAGCTAATGCACGTGCCACGTTATAAATTGAAACTTACGTCTGAAATGTTTCATTTTCTGAGTAGTTTACTGAATAACGAATTCACTGGTGTGCCACAGATGTGCGTACAGTATTTCTTCCGAATAATTAACAACAAAAAACGGGTGTTCCTTTGAAACATAAAATATTCAAATTAACGCTTCATAATTTTCCTTCTCGATTTTCTCAGTGAAAAAAAAAACAAGGTGAAGGTCTTCTGTACTATGCGGAAAGGTGCGTGTTGCAAATTGCGTGTCAACATGATGTTATTTTTCCACAATAACAGAGAAGTTTCAGTATACAGTAAACCCCTGTCCAACGTACCTCCAAGCATTTTTGTCTATAATGTACCGCCTCTGGCCTCTGAAGGCAGTTTTACATCCCATCTAAAGTAGCAAATAATCCATCTAACATACTTCAGTTGAATTAAAATGTTGAACATGTAAACCTGTGGGATAAAAATGAAACTTTTCTAACATACTTATCCGTTGCATGAATCAAGTACAGTACATTGGCCAGGAGTTGACTGAATCTTCGCTGTGAGGAAGGCATATAGAATTTCTTGAACATCTTTCATCATGAAGTCACTCTCTCACTTGAATATATTGTACAGCACAGTACAGTATATACGTGAAGATGTGCGCCCAAAGTACGAGTTATGTTACGGGAATCATTGTTCTCAGCAAGCTCGAGCCCAGACTAGAGCGAAATCGCGCCCTGGAGACGGTAAAGCGGTGAAATAGATGAGGTCTTCACGGCCAGAGCGCATGTCTTCATACACTCAAGGCTGGGGACTCTTAAGGCTCGTAATCTACCAGAGATTTTCCCGGAATGTGTAATAGAAAGAAACTTCAACGACAAGGTACACAAAAACGGGCACCGAAGGACGACTGAATTATTTAGAAAATTTGCATGTTCCCCGATGAAGAGGCCTGCATGATGTGCATGGGATGATGAAATAGCATGCGAGGGTTCAAGCGTGGAAATGAAACCTCTGATTACTGCTGAAAGCCTCGGGTGACTCTTGAAAATGATCTCTAGACGAAAACTTGAAGATAAAAAAAAGAGACCAGTTCAAGTGTGTTTTTGCATTCGTGCATGTGTCCTAAAACATTTTGGAATTGAGGGACTTGGTTTTGTCATGTCCCATTATAGTTGCAGGCTTGAAGCAGAATTTCCTCAAATGTATGTGCAATATTTTCAAAATTACTAATGGTTCCACTTGAAATTGTTCAAGGGGAAATGATTGTTGAAGTACAATTATTCCCCTTTGAACAATTTCAAGTGGAACCATTAGTAAAACCCGGAAAACGTTTTGCGTGAAAATTGAGAAAACCAGACTATTGGGAAAGGGTGCTCATTGGGAATCCCAGTGAGCAAGAAGTTCTCCAAAAAAAATCATTTCACCCTTTCCTAAGTCAGCTTTTCTCAATTTTCATGCAGAAAGTTTTCTGGGTTTTATTGGATTAAAAATGGCTGTGGTACTCATTTGGAGGAGTTTTGGACATTTTTTGGAGAATGTGTCTTAGGAAAGGGTGCTCTGGAAGACAAGTTTGGAGAACTTTTCGACATGTTCTCCAAAATTGTCCAGGAAAGTTTGGAGAACTTGTCTGCCAGAGCTGTTGGCACAAAGCCTGATTTATGAGGAAGGAATTTCAGGGTAATGTCCAGTAGCTATCTGTCCAAGTGGTTATAGGCAGCCAAGCCAGAGTTCCTGATTTCAATCCCCACTAGGGTATCTGTTACATCAATAATAGTGGTACTGTACTCTTCATATACTGTACATTAAATTAGACAGAGTACCTGGATAGTTAGCAGTATATAAGGTTGGCAAGGAGATAGTTAATTATATTAATCTAATTCATTATATTAATCAGGTGGGTTCCTCAATCTGAATGGCATGTGTTTTCAGTAGATTGGAAAGCAATGCATGAAGAAGTCAATTACACACAAGAGCCATGTCAGCTTCCTGTCTGGCTGCCATATTTTATGGGAGATTATTGAATATTTGTAAAATAAAATTTTTGGAGGAAACTGGGACATCTTTTGGACATGTCCAATTTTTATCCAAAAGATGTCCCAGATCCCTCCAAAACTTGTCTATTTAGGATCCAAAAGTCATCCAAAACCAGTTGTATTTTGAGCAACTTTTGGTTGAAAACTGGATTATCCAGGCCAACTTGTCCAAATGTTGCCTGATTTTTACAAGATTCTGCAATAAGTTGGTTTGGATAACTTAAAAATGGACTTTTCTTGATCACTGGGAATAATATAAATTTTGGGAATACTACTTTGAAGCAGGGACAAATTTCCTACAATATTTGTATCTGAGATGCAAAAGAAAGTGAAGGATGTGACAAATTGTCATCTACAAGGGTTTTAACAAAAGTTCTTGGAGTTGGTCACAAGCCTTCATCAGCAGAGGCAGACATGACATTTTTTATTGGATTCCTCATTCAATTCTGGCCTAGAACCATTTTTTGCATCCCAAGAAAAAAATGGAAATGCAAAAAAAAAATTGAATGAGTGGTATCCAGCATTTGCTGTGCCCTGCACCCATGACAAAAGAGCAGTTGTGCACATTCATGCTCTATGACTTCCAGTGTGGTTCGAAAACCACTGAGTCATTTGAAAAAATGAAAAAGGCTTAGGAAGTGATGCCATATCCGTCTTGACTGTGGCCAAGTGGTTTGCTCAAGTTTCATGCAGAAAGTTTTCTGTCCATTTCAAGAGTTTTGAATGAGAAGCTGGGCTACACAAAAAAATGTAAGATGGGTGCCGCATCTTTTGAAGAGCAAAAAACTGCCAGAGAGAAATTCACATAAGTTTTCCTTGAAATTTTCAACAATGGGAAGTCTTCAAATTTGAAATTGATTATGACTGAAGATGAGACCTGGTTTAACAACCGTGATCCAGAAACAAAGCACTAGTCCATGCTGTGGTCTGAAAAGGGCACTGCCACCCCAAAAAGTGCATTGTGTAAGGTCTGTTCACTGCACAATGTTTGCAATTTCTCACTCTGGAATTGTTGTGGCGCCGCGAATTTCATGATCACGTGACCCGGGCATGTCTTGCACACTCGGGCACGTTAGGAAGAACCATACACGGGTATGGTGTGGCACGCGGCGCAGCATTCCTGCTGCGCGCCCGGTATGTCGTAACATGGACTACCGGGTCAGAGATTTCAATCAGGAAGGAGGAGGAAGGTTTGAACAGCGTGGCGTGGGCTGCAAAGCCCACAGAACAACGTGTGCTGCGAGTCTAGGCATAGCTCTGTTGTGGTGTCAAATTGCTGAGAGAAATTACTTGTCTTGCGAATTTGTATCCAAAGTTCTAAGTCTGAAAGTTGTGTGTGTGTGTCTGAGATCTAGATTAAAGAAGCAACTTCTTGGGACTCCCTTCTGGAGGATCCTGCCGGTAAAGGCTGAATCTGTCTTTTATTTCTATTTTGAAACCCTTGTTGTTTTAACCCGACAATTGTGATAGCTGTTCCACTTGAAACAGGAAGACTGCAACCTCAAGTGGTACGTGACAGAGTGCCTCCCAAAATTTTTGGAATCAATCTTTAGAGGAACATTGGCATTCTTTTTTGCATCATGACAATGCTCTTGCCCACACTATTTGAAAAACTCTGGTTGCAATTTTTTGCATTTCCATTTTTGTCTGGGGATGAAACAAAAATGTTTCTTGGCCAGAAAATAATGAGGAATCCAATAAACAAATTCACGTCTGCCTCCAGTGAAGGCTTGTGGTTGACTCCAAGAACTTTTGTTAGAACCCTTGTATAATAAGGGAAGCTGGGAAGCTGCCATTAAATACAAGCACATATAATTGCTGATCCAGTAGACAATAAAAAGGAGGAAGGGCAAAATATTAATTTTCTAAAATGGACCCAGCACATGCAATATAGCCATAAGAGTTCAAAAAATGTTGTGCACTACTAATCAGTTTACTACTGGCATTTGGCATGGAAAGAAGCAAGATAACATTCATTTTTGCATTCTTCCACTGCCAGTGACAAGTTGAAAGCAGTTTCAGAGGCTGAAAAAATAAAGAACTCTGCAGTACATTGAAAGCTTGGCATTTCTGAGTCCTGTATTCAAGACTGGAGGCAGCAGAGTCCTTAAATTCCATTTTTAGGCATAAAAATTATTCCAAAAAAATTTTAGCCAGCAAAAACTGGGTGGTGCATTTAGTTTTGGGATGATTTTCACACAAACAAATCTGGGGTGTGAGCCTTACTCAAGGGCACATGCTACTCAACTAAATATTGTACAGTAGTTCTGTCACAGGAAAGCATATGAATAATATAGTTGAAACAACTTTTTTTAACACAATATCACATGTATCAGATTGCCAGGAGGAAGGTACAGTATTTTCATTTCAGTGCAGTGGTGCACTATCTTAGATTGTACCGTAAATTTTAGTTTCAAAATCAAATTTTAATTTCTCAATTTATTTTAATTTTTCCTCAGAAAAAAAAGTTATGATCAAAATTTCGCTTTTTTGACTAGAGAATATTACCTGGAAACCAGAAGTTTTTTACCCATGTGGTTTCTTAACTGAGGGTCCTTTGCACATAGACTATATAATTGAAAAACTCTTCTCTTCTTCTTAAATTTTTTTCCGTTTCTTCCAAATCTCTCCCATTCTGTTTTTACTCAGGGCCACGTCCCACCTGATCGTCATAGCAACATGAACTCCTTCCCCTATATTTCGCACCAAGAATGCACCTGACAGCAGACAAATGGGCTTTCTATTCTGGGACCACATTAAAGCCCAGTTTCCCCATTATTTTTCTCCTTCTGTGATTCGCTGCATCCCTAGATTCCCAACCGAGCCTTGAGACGAGGAATTTTTAGTGAGAGGCATACCGCAATTTGTCAAAGGCACTGTATGAATTTCCCGCTGTATTCCATGGAAAAGCAAAAATATGTGAGTATAAAATTATCAAGCTGATTACGTGAGCTTTCTGAGGTAGGCAAAATGGAGAGTTTCGTGCATGCGGTACAAGTTCAAAGGATTACATTGCTTTGAAGTGCGTTGCATTTGCATCAAGAGTAAAATTTAGGTAAAATATATGACCGCGAAATGTCACGTCAGAATGCAAATTAGGATGCCAACGTCGAGCTCATGCTGAAGTTACACGAACAAGCCGTGTGAATCACTCACACATTCCTCAACTCTCTGTCAAAACCATTGACGCACAGTATCAGTCATTTTCTGAAGAAAAATAATTGCTAACAAAAACTCCGTCTCGGTCTTGTTTGAAATAATTTAACCAATCCACGGGTTTCTTCGTCGTAATCGCCATAATTTTTTTTGCCGTCTAGGTATGACATTTCTAAAATATTTCTCGGCACATTTAGAAAATGGGTGCGATCCTACTTGCCTGCTTCTTTGCGAAACTAATTATTCTACAGTCCAGTGAAATAATGTATACAAAACGGGCGAACATACAGTACTTGCAAAAAGACAGGAAAGAAAGAAACCGCAAGGTTCAAGAGGGGAATTGCTTTGACTCATCTGTATATAAGCCACAGAGAATCTGAAAATTTATTTCCAGATCGATTTTGATGATTCCTACTGTCCTCCACAAACAGATCACTGTCTAACCTCAACTGTTTGTAATAATTTCCAGCAGACCTGTCTCTTACTTCTCTGATCATCCTCCTCCTTCGCCGGATAATAATCAGAGAAAAAGTTTCCTACGTACGAGTATTCTCGTCTTGGGCATGAGAATCTCCAGTGTTCACTGTGATGGGACTAAAAATAAGTTTTACCTCCTTTACCCCTNTAACGCATGCTGGGGTTACACATACAGTATTGAGGCCTCTTTTTCTCTGCAACCCCGCCGTGGGGTCGGGGTTGGTGTTGGCGCCCTGCGACAGGAAACTAATTTTCTGCGACGGATTGCCCTTCGCGGCAACTTCCGCCCAATGACGCGCGATACGTGAGCGTCGAAGTTCCGTTGGTCCCCATGAAGCTTTATTACCCCCACGGGGAATTTGTTTCACCCTCGGGTTTCTCTGAGTGAGTTCACAATAATGCGTCTGAAGAATGTGTATATCCCATTGTTTCCTGGTGCAGCAGGGATGGGAATCGCCAGGAGTGTCCCTTCTCGCGTCATATCGACGTGATTCCGTATTTCCAATACAATTTGTGTATTTCAAGAAGTCTGAATGCTTCCTGGTTTAAGCTCATGAGATGTACGCCATGCAGCTGAGACTCCAAGATGTGGACACGATTGATGCTTGAACAGTGTCCCTATGTTGGAATGTGCATGTCAGACCTTGTTTTCCCATAGCCTTCAATGGGAACTCCTCGTTTCATTGGTTCTCCAGCTCTTGGAAACTTCAGAAAACCCACGAAAAATCATGATAAAATGTGCTTCTCAGCTTGAAGGTACACAATATAACTATTGATGATGAAGAAACCCACATTGAATATGATCATCTGGCATGAAAAAGGCTCCAAAATACAAAGAAAAAGTATAAGGCTTGCTATCCTGGACATAGATGATAGCAAATGCTAAACAATGAACAAAAAATTAACCTTTTTTATTTATTATAAATTCAAGTAAATATATGATGATATTCAGTTTCAACTTCTATAAATTTGAATAGCTTAATTTGTTCAAGAGATATTTAAATTTTCAAATTATATAAAAATGCTGAAAAAGTAACAAAGTGAAGCTGTTTTTATAATGTTTTTTGCACATACCTATGGAAAAATTGCAGATACAAGAATTAACCTGCAAATTTGACCATAATTGATTGCTGGGCTAAGACCAATTTTGGAAGTGGTCTAATTGCAAGACAATGTCAAATGCAATGTTTTCTACATATCATATGATGAATAGCATCTGCCTGCAGGAATTTTAAATTGCAGAGCAGGGGTCAAATTGCGAGTCCCATCAAATTTGACCATCAAATTGCAGGATGGAGAAATTTCGGGAGGTGGAATTGAAAGGTACCACCTGTATAGTCAACTATAGGCATGGCTCAAATGGGAAACATTTGCTTTTATGATCTGTGCAAACAAATCTATCCTTCTGCTCATCTCCCGACAGCGTACATTGTTTAACATTATCAAATTACATTTCTTTCATGTGGAAGTTTTCAGAATGTTAATTCAAGCACAAGCCCAAGGTGCCCAGCCACACCTTGGCATTAACAGATTTTCTAAATTTCTTATAGGAAGTTCAAATTTACATGCTTAAATCATGTAAATCCAATTCATTTCAGCTGATTTTTTCTTCTGTCCATATGGAAAACACGTCGAAAATTTATGAAAGAAAGCATTAAACTTGACTAATTTCTCAAATATCAACGTTATAGTGAAGGAAAAGTAAGACTGGATTTAATTCAATGTCATCGAATAATTCTGTCAAGTTGTGTTCAGGATGACTTTATGATCTAGATGATGCTGTATCCAAAGAACAATAGAACGCAATCTCCAGAATTTCGGGTTTTGTAATGTATTTTATGTCCGAGTTGTTTATTTGATGGTTTCTTCACAAAGGTAATATATACTCGTACAGTTCAGCAAGCGCCGTTTAAAGTTTCATACAAATACATCCAGTATTATTACATTTAAAAAAGAGGATTTCGCAAATGTACAGCCAAATAAATCGTCTTGAAGGAAATTTCTTTGTGGTGATTTGCCCCCAGCATTCTCGTTTAGTATGCATCAACTGCAAATACAGGTTCGGTTTGTGACCCGATCTTGAGAGAATCAGGAATTATCTACTCCTTGATTTACAGCATAATTTGCACAATTTGTGGATTCAGATAACCTGAAAAAATGCATTGTTATTATTTCGCAATATTTTATATATATAGTCGATCAATCCCGCGTAAAAGCATCTTCGTGCGAAAATTTCTATACAGTCGAGAGATGAAAATCTCCGCAGCGTGGGAGGCTCTTTTCATTCCGTGCGAGGACCCGAACCGGATTTCGGAGAGATTTCGTCGGAACTCAATTGCTGTCAGGAGGCGTATCGATGCAACGTGTCGCCAATATCCAGTGCCATGCGCCAGCAGTGTGCTTGGTTTGATTTTATTTGGCAAGACGATCTTTCAGTTTATTTGCTCCTGTCTGATTGTCTGTGGAATCGTGAAGCAATATGTCCCGTCTTTGCGAGACGCAGGCGGGAATAAATGAAGAGCCGAACCACAAATCGTCTCCTCGATTACAGTCCCAGCTCTGGTTCTCTCATAAGTCGTGTCGACTCCATTCTCTGAGATGACTTGCCAATAACGTCGGGTTGTATATTTCGAGGAAGAGGACTGCTGTACTGTATTGGTTTAATTATGCGAATGGACTTGGGGGGTGTCTATATAAGCTTACAATGCCAAAATAGAAGCTTAAAAGTGTTTTTTATCTTGGATATGTTGCAATAAAATCGACATGCTGGTCATGATTTTTCAGGTTCGCCAGCAACAAAGAGATATTTTTTTTGCTCAGTTATCAGCATTTGCACATGTTGAAGGATTCAACTATGTTTTTCAATATCTGGTCACCTGATGGACATATGCGGATTTTCTTTTCCGTGCTGATGCTGGTCATTTGCAGGGTACCATTTTTCACTGACCAGTTTCAGAAAGATTCCAGTTGGTTGTTTGATAAACTCAAGTAAAAATGCTGAGTCAGGTAAATTTTTGGGTTTAACCTTTCCATGGTTTTTACATTTTTATGATGTGAGCACATCATGCATTCAATCCCAGATATGAATGATAATTTTTTTAGCCGACACAATATCTTTGGGAAAGGGTCAAATTAGGTCATCAACTCCCTGCATGATTGTCAATTGCCTGAATAAATAAAAAATGAAGAAGTCATCACAATTTCCTCACCCTTGAAGGCTTTAATCAATGCCTTTCATTTCCCTTGATTCTTCATTTTCAAGACGACAGCCTTAGTTTTGATTCAAAACATTTCCAAATCTAATTATTTTTCTGGTCCTTGGAATTCAATGAAAGAAGTTCGCTGATTAAACTTGCTCCAGCAAAAAAAAAATGTGCAGGTGTAGAAGCAAGATTTCCAGCTTCAATGGTCGAAGTTGCTCTTGGGTGATCTGAGAACGCTATATTTTCTTTATAATCTGAAGATTACGTTCTGATTGTTCCTACTGTTGCAATGCAAATCATATGCCCTAATCCAACAGCTGACTCTCATCACAGTAAAATATAACATTATTGACTCGACCCATTTAATTTTTCCTTCCCTGGAATGCATCTCAGAATTTCCTTCGAGATCTTCACGTCGGTTATCACAATCAAAACGTTTCGCGTGCTTTGAAATGCTTGCTCATTATAATCCCATACAGCACGAAACCCATTCGGAGCTGCTCTAGTATCACACAGGGAAGATGACGCTGAAAACGGAAGCGGGTATCCGGCTTCTGAGGTTTATTTATAGAGATAGGAAACGAGAGTCAATACCCCGGGGACCTGCGGTGTGTGTAAGAGGCTGATGCCCAGGCACTTCGGCGTAAATGAAGATATATCGGAAAACTGGCCTGGGCCCATATCTCCCATCTCCGACCTGACTGACTCCTTCCCGGGACACATCACATCAGGTCCTTTCCTGTCGCATTCCTCAGTGCCAAAGAAAAAGAAATGATGAAGGCTCGGCAGACGTGGCGAAGCAACAGTTGGCTTCACTACTTTTTTGCTGGCCTCACAAGTGAAAAAGATACACATTTTTTGGGGTGGGTCGATCTTTGGACACGGCATGACATTAAAATTGGCGCATTTAAATAGGTGAGACGCAATGATTGGATTGAAAATGCAACCCGTTCATCTTCCGGTATCCTTGCATAAATATAGAGATAAATATATCAGGTCCTTTCCTGTCGCATTCCTTAGTGCCAAAGAAAAAGAAATGATGAAGGCTCGGCAGACGTGGCGAAGCAACAGTTGGCTCCACTTTTTTCGCTGGCCTCACAAATGATAACGAAAATACATTTTTTGGGGTGGCTCTATCTTTATGGACACTGCAGGACAGTAATATTGGCGCATTTAAATAGGTGAGACGCGATAATTGGATTGAAAATGCAACCCGTTCATCTTTCGGCATCCTTGCATAAATATAGAGATCAAAGATATTCCTCCAGTGTTATAGTGGTCAGATGAACTTTTCGTTTTACGTCGTTTTAATTATTCAAGTTCACCTGAATCAAAATATGGAATCCGTTTCACACATGCACGCTGTCCTTTTTCTTTAGGTGCACCCTTTGCGCGGTCATCTTTGTGGGAGACTTCGCTGAACATAAATACCGTTACATTCGAATGGAAATTTATGATCACGACATATTTTCAAGTTTTATTCCCCTCGAGACAGGTCTCCGTGTTATTCTGAGGTCAGAATATAAGTACAGTATTATGTATTACGACGTTCCTCTTGGAAATATTTGAACCTGAGTATTTTGATAAATTTGAAGAAGACCAAAGACTCGTGTCAAGACTTAAGAATATTAATAATTCTTGCCGCAAAATTTGAACGATTTCGAGTGCACATTATCAAGATGCATTACATTTTTTCTCACCTTATGGCGTGGAAATTCGTCTGCGGCCAAATGCAGTCTCATAATGAAGGAAACGTCTGTGTCGTTTATTTCGGATTTAAGGTTTTGGCTTGAACTTGAATAGCATGATTTGAAGATATGATTTACAATTGATTGAACTCTGTGTTTAGAGATACAGTGGGACCCCGACTTTCGGACGATCTGGTCAGAGACACCGAGACGAACCGAAAAAGACTGCCTCGTCGAAACGCGAGCGATGTTGTGACTTGTGAGATACGGACACTATTCCAACATTTTTTTAGAGAAATTGAAAAGTTAACTTTTTCTGAAACTTGATATCTCTTGAACAAATTGGGCTATTCATATTCACCAATTATGAAAAAATTTCAACATAAACTTACTCAAATGCCCAATCAAAAACAGGTTTTTTTCTGTATACAGTATATTTAAAATTGTTCTTGTATTTTGCTTTTTTATCTCCTTCTGATGCCAAAGGATCAGATCCTTCGCAGTTTTCTTCTGCGCAGTTATTTCCTGCATCTTGGAGCTGAGAACATTTCTTTAAATTTTTGGGGGACTTCAATCTCAATTTTTTATGAACAGGGGGAATATTTATTCATGTTCACAGTGAAGTGTCAATGAGAAAATGTGACCCATAAAATGCAGGTGCACTGTCATATAGGGACAAGGTCCAGGCACCAGTTATGTCCACATATTGGGGCCCCACTCTATTTACTTCATCATGATATAAAGGAAGATGTATTCCCTGCATACACATCATTGCTTATAAAAATGAACAGAAGCTGTAGAGTACAAGTGGTGCCTCACAATTCAACCATAATTCTTTTAGTAAACTTGTGAGACAATGTCACTGTTGATGTTTCATACATTGAATTTGATGTTTTGGGTCTCTCTGTAGGTTCAATTGTAGGGCAGAGGTCAAATTGAAAGTCAACATCCCAGCAAATTTGACCATCAAATGGCATGGTGGTTGAATTGAGGGACATTGAATTGCAAGGTACTACCACTTGTATTGAGGAATTATTTAATGGTTTGCACCAGATGTCAGGTTACTTTTCGAAGGTCGTATTATTTCCTTCACGCCATCACTTTCCAGTTCCAACCAACTTGAAGACGCCATAAAACATTTGGAGCACCCCTGTTTTTTTTTTGTGTGTGTCAAAAAGGATTTCTCATCTGGTCAAGTTGTTCTATTTTCACTGTTGACTCAAGAAGATGTGCTGTTTATAGCGTAACTGTGCCCGAAATCTCGGATACCCAAACGGGGCTCATTTCCACTGGCCAGTGCGCTTTCTTCTCTCACAGTAATGAGGCGTGACAAGCGAACTTGATCCGACTTCTGGGTTCCAAAGACAGCTGTTCCAGTCTTTCCGATTGTTGTACTGCTGTGAAAACAAAGTCTAAAAGGACTGGCTTTTTTCCTTTTCAATCAACCCATTGATCTGGTGGGCTAACAATTTTTGAGCGTGATGGGAAATACTGCATACTGCAATAAGATATCTTGAATTTATAAATGCATCTTTCGTTTGACTCTCAGCAACGTAACAGCACTGATGCTGACAGCAGTGCGGACGGAATCCTTGAGATGGTCAGCTGAAAAAAAGAGCAGATTATTTTTTTATATTTATACTTCAAACATCTGTGAATGCGTGATCGTCACTTCAGGATTTGTGGTTCTTCGAAGGACTATACGTTGTTCACCTGTTTTGAAATTCAACGTAATTCAAATGAATAAATGAAACATTCCAGGCCCAAAAGATTTACGCGCAGAAAAAATACAATCCTGAACGATTGATTTGGATGTATCATGTTTTTCGTCGAACCAAAGAGATTTTGCGTAGTCAAACGCTTATTTCGCACCGAAATTTCTCAGGATAGAGAACCAGCAGACAAAAACTTAAAATAAAAAAATATCTCAATTATGCTTTCGTTCGTTCGTAAATTAAGTGTGAATCAAATCAACAATTGATTCAACTTTATATCAGTAAAATTTCTGCTAAATTAAAAAATAAAGAAAATGAAGACTTGTAATCAAACTTTGAATTATTTTTAATGAAAATAAACTTTTTTAACGGGTATCTGTCTGTTTGGCATTTCCTCAACGCACATATCGTCTATATAGGAAGGGATACTGTGTTAACGCACGGAATTTAATCAATTCATACACACTGATTTCATTTTGTAAAATTCTAAATCCACTTGAGAAATCGTCGTTTTTATATGTTTGAGGTTTTCAGCAATTTAGTTTTCGGCGACGTGATAGGATCAAGAAATCTGATTGATGAGATGATGCGAAGAGATAGTATAGGGACGATGAATGAGATCTGGGTCAGTAAATGTAATGCTCAAGTGGCCACAGAGTGCTATATAGTTATTTTGGGAATACAAATAAACCTCGTACATATGTGCAAACTTTGATGAGCTTTGATAAAATTACATTCAGTACAGTACTAGATTTTTGGTTTTTTTTTTTCTTCACGTCCGTGGGTTTCATTTTCATGTGACCCGGTGAAATTATCGCCTTCCTGTGCTCCCGTCGTCTGGAGGCAGCACTATACTCGCGAATCGGTCGACACGAAATTCGTGCCGCGGTGAAATTTCGGGAAAGGCAGGTTCCTTAATTGGTACAGAAAGGCGGGTGCGGGATTTCGGCTATTTTTGGGTGCGGGTTGGCAACACGCCGGGAGAATAATCCTTCTGCAGCACTTTCTTCATGGCACATTGCACCACGACAACCGATTACTCACTGACAACGGCAAACATGCCCCGTACTCATCAACGTTTCCGCCAGCACCTGCCGTGGCCTCGGGTCACGACCACCACATCCAGAAATAAAGCGAGAGGAACAACAAGAAAAAAAAATAGGAGAAGAAAAAGAAGGCTACGCATGTTTCCTTTTTTCTGTTCATCTGATGGAAGCCACGCTGAGAAATTTGTTACCCGTTTTTGGGGTCAGGAGAAAATGCCCGGATGAGAACCAGTCAGGGGAGGAAAAGGTCAGAAGCAATCAGTGATGATGAGAGATGAAATTCAGTAGAGTGTTTGATTTTTAGTTTTTTTCTTCTCGCGCCCTGGAGGTATTTGTTATTTTTAAAGTTAAACCATGAAATCCAAAGAACGCTATTGACAGGTAAAACCAATCCCAGGTCAGATCGAGTGATACTTCTCATCACACATGTCTATATATGTCTATAGCAGTTTTCAAATTTTTCCGAAGCTTTAAACGTTGTTGAAAGTTTTTCTGTGATTCCTTTTTATCTCCGGAATTTTTGATCTTTCAACTTTATGTGGATGTTCATCATGTTTTGCAGGTACGTAATGCCTCGTGTTTAATTTATCCTTTTTTAACCTTTGCTGCTGCGTGGAATTTTATTCTACGAGTTTTACGAAAAATACTTTCATTTCGCTGTATTTTTGTTGATTCAGGTGTTCACTTTCGTGATAACATTTTCTTACGGCATCCTTTCATGGACTGTTATTCAACTTCTTTCCGGTGACGTCATACTGTAGATGATGCACGATGTGCAGCTTAAATAGAACCTACTTCCGATAGTCTGATCAAACTGTAATTTATAGGATTTCATCATTATATATGAGAAGGAAGTTTTCCGAATCCTGGAACTGGCGGTATTGATGAAAATGTTTGTCGTTTGACAATCAGGCAATGTTTAGATCTTTATGTGTAAGGGATTTTCCGTCCTCTCAATAAAGGGAACTAAACATTTACCTTATATGGACAATTTTCAAAGGTTGGTTTGAACATACACAAAATAATTCATGTCGCACTTTCCTAATGATTTATATTAATATGCATGAGATATTTTTAAACTGCAAATTATGCGTTTTCCATAAATCACACAAAATACATGTGGTACCTTTTAATTTTTTGCCTGACTATAGGGTCAAATTGCAAGACACTCTGTCCAATTCAAATTACTGTGTAAAGACAGAAATGCATACAGAAATGCATAAAAAAATGGAAAAGCTGGTCCAATTGTGGGACAAGGGTTGAATTGCACGTCATCAACCTCAGTGCAAAATTGGCCGTTGAATTGCGGGACGGTCAATTGGTAGGAGATCGAATTGCGAAGTACCACCTGTATGAGCCCTTTCAGTATAAATAAAAACGAAAAATTATGTCTATGTGCAGGATAGTCAATTGGAAGTTTGAAATGTGCTTACGTTTTGGTTTACTGGTGACGGTGAGTAGCATGAAACGTTACCGTTGCTTGATAAAATTTCTTTTTGGAAAATCCGGAAAATTTTTTTTATTTTTGAAACCATTTCAAGTCTTTTTCCTGTCATTCAATAATTTTGCTGTGAATATTCAGCGATCCTTGCGACATGCATCTTCCACGTATTTTCATTAAATTTATTTCGACGGAAAAAGTGGCTGATATGACGTGAATGCGGGGAAAATGTCGAAAATTATTTTCATATTTATTGTCAGCAGTCACTTTCGTCTTGGAATTTCACCACAGACGTGTGATATAGCATCTACACAAAATGTTGTATTATTTACTGCACACATTCCTGCTTTTTTCCATTTTCGTTCTGTGATTCATCGCATCCGTTTCAGTTTCCTGCCTTCCGTGTTTCTGTTTTTTTTCAGCACGCGTTTAAGAATCCTTTGTTTGAGAGAATAAAGGATTCGCCGAAAACGTCGTCGAAACCGAAATCTAAAAATTTGTCTTGTGCTTGCGTCAGCGGACACATTTAACCCCCAACGACATCTGGATGAAACTCGGTAATGTTTTGTCTCCTTTCATGGCTGGGTAATCATTGGTTCAAATGCCTGCTTTTTGTAAGGAATTACCCTCTTTACTTATTCGAAGTCTCGTTTGTCGTACTTGCATGATCCATTATTGAACTTTGATCACGCGGTGATATCTTCCGAAATTAGACTGGAATAGGTTGGATTAGTTATAATGAAAGTAGGAGAAATTCGGAGATGCATTTTCTGCCGAAAAGCACACTAAGTGATGGGATCGGAACAATAGTCAATCTGCCACAATCGGATTCATTCCATTCCTCCAAGCCTATGTCGGGAAAGCGAAAGGAATTTTCAAGAAAATTTGATTCAGCCCTGCAAAAATATTAAAAAGAAAGATTTCGTTTATAGGACACCTCACGAATCAATGTATTCCAATGTGCGCCAAACTACATGACATTCTACCCTCTTGTGCAAAACACGTGGACATTTTTTTTTCTAGATAAAAAAGTTCGTTCGTACAAACGGGACTTAATGGAGAAAAATCGGATTATCTCCGCAAAATATTGTAACTTTAATTGGAAAAATAAAAAAAATGCAGCGCATACATTCGAAAATTATCACAATTATTGGTGGTTGAAAAATCGGTTTAACTCATCGGTTTAACTCCTATACCCTATTGAATGTGAAGAAAAATTTAATGGTAACCCTACAATGAACCGTTAACGAACGCAATACAGTACAGCGTTTCTGAATATAATAAAACACTGATATTAACAAGTAAATTTCTTCGGATTTTTTCTGCCGGAAATGAACATTGTAGGGTACATTATATGGGACAAGAATTTCAGAGATTATTACGGAAAATAATTTATGCAGAAAATGTTGAACAGAAACGTTTTATCGAAAAGATGGCAATTCAACTTTAAGCACGTACTAGCATTTCCACGAAGAAATTTTCAAAAGAAAATTGTTATTCTGGCAATGTATTTTTGCCTGAGAAAATGTTTTTGAAATTTTCAATTTTACGCGTTTTAGAGGCGTATTTTTCAACCTACCTCACATAAACGGGTTACGTTTATATATATGTCACAAATGCGCTTTTTTCCTTGTGCGTTTAATATACTGTATTGAACATCATGCATCTTAACTACATCTGTGAACGCAGCAAGGGAATAAACAAGTCTTTCACTTGGTATAAGTCAACCTTTGGTTCAAAAAATCCGCGCATTCATACAGGATATCGAAATGAAAATTTTCAAATCGATTGTGAACAGTATAAAAATAACGAATTTATTCGAATGCTACGACTATGAAATATACTGAAGATTTATTATTTTGATTGTCATGTGCACCATTCATCAGCAAACGATCACGTGTCAGAAAGAGTGAGATCGGCTAGATGGTGGATAAAGATGCATGATAATCTTCAGTTTTGAGATGATCGCACTGATTTCCTTCGAAATCATTCGCAAGAGGTATAGCCAGTAAATAAAGTAATGTACACCTTAAGCGGGATTTCAA
>CAJPEX010003467.1:0-28786 GCA_905338405.1 Notodromas monacha
TTTTTTGATAAACAGGAGGACCAATTAAATATGTGAGCATTGAAGGGTATGGGGAAACATGATCCAATGGGCGGATGATCCAACATAGGGACAAGGTCAAAAGCACCAATTACAGTACATCCAAATCCTGGGGTAGCCCTAAGGAAATTTCCCTTAAAAATCTCTTCATTTTCCTTGTGTGTGTGTGTTTTTTTCTATATACCTGGGAAGCCGCAGAACCCGTTCTACTCGCAGGCAAGCTGTTTTCCGGAATAGTAAGGAACACTTCCGGAAAAGAACACCGCCTGGGGCGCAACTGCAATTCGTCGCTCACTGGACACGTGAGAGTCCGCGAACGTGGAACCCGGGCCTGTCTCGGGTCCGGTTGTCCATCAGCAGTGGCGTAACGCGAACCGGCGCCTGCTGGGCCGCCACCAGGCGGCGGATATCGCGTGTGTGCTGGTGGCGGCGGTGGTGATGCCGCTCTACCATGGTGATCGACAGCCTACCTTAGGTCGTCGGCCAAGCGTCTCGCGTAGTACACCGCGTGACGCCTGGCGCCGCTGGCGTCGCCATCTACCGACCCGGCTCGGTACATGGGGGACCACTCGTATACTAGGCTGTCTATACTACTGTACTCTGTAAACATTATAAATTAGTCTTCTTCTGATGAGGTGATCTGCGACGTGAAGAAAGCTATTTGATTGGCTAAGAGACTTCGACTGGAAGTGGAGGCGACCACGAAAAAAAAAAAAAAGATCCATTCACTCATAAACCCCTTCCTTTTGTGCGATTAAAATTAACCTCCAGACATACGGACAATTCTTGAAAAGGAGAACATCTGTCCCAATCCAGACATACAGAGTTCCTTACCTGAGAAAGGGTTGTAACAAACATTTTAAGTTTGGAGATATTTCAGTTATATTTAAAGGTACATGACTACTTTAACTCGATAAATATAAGTGTTTTTTATTTTTACTTTACATGGTATAGGTGGTGCCCAGCAATTGGATCTCTTACTAAATTAAGGTCCAATTGTGAAGCAGTCAAATTGTGAGGCAATGTCAAATGCAATGTTTTTTTTACAACACTTTTGACATTTTGCATCTCCATGCGACAAATTGTGGGGCAAAGGCCAAATCACGAGTCAATTTCCAGCAAATTTAACCATCAAATTGCAGGACAGACAAATTATGGTACTGCCTGTACAAAATTATTCTAATTCATACACAAAAACAGTCTAATTTTGTGCTACTTTCAATAGAGTTTTATCATCCTTTGTTCAGAGTACAGTATTGCTATAGACTTTGTTTATTTTTTGCTTTTTGAGCTCCTTTCAATGCCAAAAGATCAGATTTGATGTGGTTTTCTTTTACACAGTCATTTTCTGTATCATCAAGTAGAGGGAAAACTGTTATTAAATTTTTTGGGACTTATTTCTAATTTTTGATAAAAAAAAAGACAACCATATTTATACAATTTTTCATATTGAAGTCTATGGGAAAATGTGAGTGACGAATGGATGCTCCGACATATATGGACAAGTCTCAAACACCAATTACATCTGCGTCTCAGGGATCCACTGTGTATTCCACTCAAAGGAAGGAAGTAAATCAAGCTGTTGTCTGTTTCAATGTTGAAACAATTGCAAAAACCTTTGGGATTTTTCCAAACATTTTCTTGTTTAGTAACCAGAAATTTCTTGTTAATAAATTGACATTTCAGGGCAACCGACACTTGACTGGAAAATTGAAATGCCCGTGAATGCATCTTTTCTCCTTAGAATCCATAGATTGTCAAAATAAGAATATCTTATATGTATTTCATTACATATGACAAAGAGTCCAGCAGTTCCAGGACACATAATTGAACTCATTTCAGTTTTAAATTGAAAACCAACGTATTCATGAAAAATTAGATAAAAGACCTTTTATGGCCTTTTATTTCCATACCGAGCGTCTCTGTTGGATGACCGAATAATAAAATCCCCGTAAACTAAAAAAAAAGAGGAAACTTTTATAATTGTACCACAGTTTGATAGAAAATAAAACCTTAAGAGATCCTATTCTATATGACAAGTATTTACGTCCGAGGTAGCCGTGAAATGGGCGAATTCTTGAATTTGATGATTCTTCATTGACATTTACAGATATTCAGAGGTCATGAGTTGACTCAGTACTTGAATGAGGTGCACCATATAATCCCTAGTTGCTTTACTGTTTTATTATAAGCAATCGATTATTGTCAGCAGTGTTTCGTGAAGCAATCGATCAACTGATAAAGAAATATATGAGCTCTCAACGTGCATGGCACGCAGCTGAACTGAATAATCCACAACACACTATTCTCTACGAATTTTTCCCCTTTGAAAGTGATGGAATGATGTATACTTTTCAGGGGAAAAAAAATAAAATGAAACTCACAGCTTACTGGAGTTGTTGAAAGCAATTGAATCGAGGTCAAATTTGATCGCTCACGGTTATTTCTGGAAAATTAAATGTTTTTTTTCGATGATGTAAACCTCGTGTTTAAAAGGTGAAAGCTTGGTCGAAAATGATGACATTTTATTTTTATTGTCTTCATAAATCATTGAAGCTTCGGAGAAAAAAGCTCAAACATTCTTTTCAGAGATTTGTTTTAGAAATTTTAGTCATTACGGAGTTTATTTGCAAATTAGAAGAACCAGTGATTCTACAAGTCCACAAAGACACTGCTGCAATACATTTTCCGACACTGCTTTAGTAAACGAAGTCACAGCACAAAATTTAGAGTACCAAAAGAAATCCTATCCGTAATGACACAGTCACCCAATTATTTTACTTTTCCCACCTGAAGATGGATAATCAATTAAACATAATACTGTATATACAACATTACTTGGTTATCTTTCCATCACTGGTCATCAGTTGTCTAAACCTTCAGTTTTCGTCTTTCTCAAAATGATACTTTCAACTTTTAAAATGTTCGTCACGAAATTTTGAAGCCCACGTCAATTCACGAATGCAGGGATCCTCTGCAAAGAACGGATCACCTCGAAAATGATCCCTTGTTCATTTCCGCAGAGAAAAATATCGAACAGATCTTCCAAGGAAATGCTGAAAGCAGTATAATTTACAGTGTACAACGAATGTCATCACGAATTATTTTACTGTAGTTACAACAAATTCACTTTTCAGGTCCCCACCAAAAAATAAAATTCTATTCAAATCACTTCATAAGGAATTTATTTTTATTACTCAGCTTTTTTCATGATCCCAGAATATTCATTGTAGCGAGATTTCACTGTATAAAGGTGGACTCTCCCAACTAGCATGTCTAAAACGATTTTCTCTGCACAACGAATTTTTTTTTGGTCCCATATGATTCCCTATCCATGTTATACTGTACAAGGGTTTCCTACTACAAAATTCTCTTTATAGCTTGAGTTTTGTTGTAGAGAACCCCCATCCAAGGTGGACTGTCTCTACAACGACATACAAGGAACCATAAACAATTATGCAGAGATTTTCGTTGTAGAAATGTTTAGGACCTCTGTAACACAGAAAGAAAGCCCTTTGGGACCCAAAGAAAATTGTTACATTATAAAATCGTCATAGAGAGAACTACTTTGTAGCGAGAGAAAGTCCACCTGTTTAACATATCTCAACAACGAAATTCTCTCTATAAACATTCTTTTTCTAGTTCCTTGAGTTTCGTTTCAGAGGCCGAGAGAGAAAGAGAAAGAGAGAGAGAGAAGAGAGAGGAAATGTATCTGTGTATATTTTCGGTTTAAATTCGAGTTGAAAATTCGCTGTTTAAGGCCTATACACAGCAAAATGAATATTCCAGGTTCAAGAAAATGAGCACTGCATATTTTACACTATATCCGACAACACCTTGCGAGTCGCTCACGTGTACTGGCCAGACAGGCAGGGGTGCGATATACCCTACACAAGCAGGGTACACACATGCAGCCATGACCAGCAGTCTTATATGGCTGTGTTCGTGTGGGTCGTTCATCAGGCCGAATTTCTCCCCCACTTTTGACCCCAGCAGGTGGCTAAACAAAAAAGAGGCAAACAGCTACGCGTATATTGACCCCTTATCTCTCACACAATACATGCATCATGCGCATGTTTGAACGCAGTTTCAGACCATGAACTTCTTGGTCAAGTTTTTAAAGTTGAAAGGAGTTCAATAACAGTCAGCACAAGAATAAATACGAGTATATACGAGGGACTACACGCTTCCGCCCTGGACTCGTTTTGGCGCGGACTCGAAAATGGCCGCCCAAATACCAGGGATTAAAATTTCTTTTTTTTTTTCTCATTTGACAATAGTTCCAAGAGGATAGGAAGACACCTTCTCAATGTCATCTCATAACCTACCACCTATTTGCACACACTTCTCAGCACTTTTTGATCCATGTGTTGAAACAGGCCTTGAAATATTCAGTTGTAAAATTTTTAAGGTCCTCCAGAACAGCAGCAAGAAGGTGATCCGCGCGGAAGCGTGTAGCCCTTTGGGTATCAGGTGTTCCTATCAAAGTTGCGTTATTCATGTATTCACAAAATTATGATGCAAATGCTCATGGCCAATATATTTACACTGGAAGTAATTTTAGGTGACTAAAGGTACTCAACGGAAAGGATTTGAGGGGTTTATTATTTGGGACGTGAGGAGAGGACATCCCTTTTGGAAGATGGTCATTGCTCAATTATCTTAACGTACCTGAACAATAATAATTTCACTGCGTCCTAATTTAATCGGAGGTTTTCAAAATTGTGTGGATCTGCAAAATGCTCCACTGCAGAAAAATATCAGTTCAAGATAAGAAAATTGGATGACTTGAAAAAAAATTCAGTCGTCGCTCTAGAAGAGTTCATGAATTACCCTGACATGTATTGAAATAATCTCACCATTTCCTAATTTTTAAGTAAGTTTCCAAAATTATGTGTTGATTTTCCAAATACCGTAAAAGAATACGTTTATTTCCTGATGATGATGGGAAATTTTCTGCGTTCCCAGCTTGTCATGATTGTCTTGACGAGGACACCTTTTACGCCATGCGATTGCAGGTTACGAGCAAAACTCGATAATCATGTGCCTCCGTTCTTTTCTTTCCGTGTACACGTAATTCACTTTATGTTACTGTCGGTTTCTTGCATGATTTTTCTTTCCATGTCCAACATTTACATATTTAAGACAGCTCGACGTGGTCCAAAGCTGGAATTACCGACGACGTCTGCACTTAATTTTATGGCAGGGAAGGTAACTTTCCGGCGAACTGGGTTTATTTGTTGGAGTAATCGATCCGAATCGATTGAAAGGTTGCTTGTATATTTTTTCATAGCTTGGGTCATGAGAGAAAAATTAGTTGACCTTGCAAATGGGCCGGCGAATGAGCTTCGATATTTTTTATCTGGTCCGAAATTTTATTTTAATGCAGGTGTCGCATTTCAAATTCTTTCGGCCTACCAACGAAGTAATCCAGCACACTGATTATTTGAATTCTTTTATTTTAATTTTACCGAAATTTTGAGATCAGCACTTTCAAAATTTGTACATATGTCTGCGTAATTCTCGAGCTTAATTTTTCTGTTTATATTATTGAAATTGAGACTATACGTATCTTGATGCACTGTAAGCTGTCTTATACAATATCATTGTGAAAATTGACATAAGTTGACCATGGTCAAGTCCATCTGGGTCATTCCATACTTGAATAAACGAGAATACTGTAGCATATTCAAACTTTATTCATCTTTCATGGGACTCTACAAGTACAGTGGCCCCCTGCCTAACAGACCTCCCATGTAAGGGATTTTTGCCAAACAGACCAGCTCTGCAAGCAGTTTTTCCTCCCACCCAACAGACAAAATCCACCAAACGGACTTCTTTTGGTTTAAAATTAGTGTTGAAAATTGAAATTTTTAATTTTTTATGTAATTGAATTTGTGTAAAGGACTTTTTGTCTAACAGACTCATCCCTTGCACAAATCAAGTCCGTTAGATGGGGGTTGACTGTATTGTATAATCAGGTGTACGTGCATAATGGCCAAGAAAAGCTCCCAAGCTAAAGTGTATTCATTTCTTGGATTCGAAACCTTCTTGTTAAAATTTAGAGCTTCTCTGGAGAATTTCCAACAAACAAAACAATAAATTCATCTCTACGCTTCATCATTTCCTATCTGAGTGAATCATTGGGTACATGATTTTTCTGCAAAGGAGAAATGTACCCGTCAAAGATTCTCTCTAATTTGTTCATTCAACTGAACCTCATACAGAAACAAGCTGAAGACCTTGTGTTTTAAATTAATATTTACCTTTTTGTTTGTTTTGATTGTCAGGGAATGAATGGATGTATGCATACATGTTAGATGTCCAGTTGTATTTCATGGATTGTACTTTCTTTTATTTTTGTCATCAATTTGTGCTCTGTTTCCTGCTCTGAAGTGATTAAATGTCATTGAGTGGATNAATTGTTTCAACATTGAAACAGACAACAGCTTGATTTACTTCCTTCCTTTGAGTGGAATACACAGTGGATCCCTGAGACGCAGATGTAATTGGTGTTTGGTTGTGGAAATCTTGATTGAACCTTGTGAACACTGAAAAGCGGCAAAGAAAGTGTTCTGTTTATTCATTCATACCATTAAAAAAAAGAAGAGAGAAACGATGTTGGAATCAACCTGCTTAATGGACGTTCTTTTTTCACGATTCATCAATTTCTGAAGTGTGAGTTTTTTGTTGTTGTGGAAGTTAACCAGATTCAATAAAATCTTCGGCATAGAATCATTCATTCGCAATCTTGCCAGCTGGTAACTGATTTAATCCTAATTATTTTAAATTGACCTGATACGTTTTAGATCATTTAAATGAAAAAAACGTGGTATACTGTACAGCAGCAGGCATAGATATAGGCATAATTCCTAAAATTGGTTCCTCAACATTTATGGAGACCAAACAATTTCGAATAAATTTCAAATATTCCAGGTGAAATAAAACGTAATGAACAATCATCATTCCAAAGAGTCATCAATAAAATTAAGAAATTCATTCTATATAGTCAACTATTCTTGCGCGTGGCTATTTTTGGAACAGCGATTGACTGCTGTAGAGTAGTTTCTCAAAATAGCTTTACTCCGAAATAATCGATCAGGTTATATTTCCGAAACTTGGGTTAAAGCTTTTCTTCGTATCAGGTGTAATTCGAACTTGAATTCGCAAGAAATAAACACTGCACACTGAAAATAACTCTGCACACCAAGGGACATTTTCCTATTTTTTCTCTCTCTCCACATGTCTTTCTTTCCAGGAAATGCCGGCAGTAAGGTGCTTTATCGGGTTTTGCGATTTTTGGGACCCACGGGTTGCTATGGGGATGCTCGTTCGGCGCAGCGACCGCAAACCCGATCTCTCGAACCCAACAGCGTCGGCAAGAATCGACGCGGATCCGCAAAAAAAAAACACTTCCCAGAAAGAAAAATGGCAGGTCAAGGTTTTTGGTCAAGGCGGACAGAAAAAAAGAGCAATAAAAAAACAGTGAGAGTTGCACAGCAGTTCTGCATATTGTTGACATTTTATGCGTGGAAAGGTGAACGACTTTGTTATTGAAACCGTATCGCTACACAGCATGATTCCACGATAGGGCAGAACATAAATCTTTTACTTTCGAAGCTAAAAAAGACACATCGAATTTGTGTTGCTATGTTTAGAGATTCAGGCTTGTGTACGGAACTGGGATGGTTCGAAAAAAAACTCTTATTCGTCGATTCTGGCGTTGATGAATTAATCTTTTCATGAGGCTACACTAGACAGATCTATAAAAAGTGTGACATTTCTGAAAACGTTTGCCAAATATTCAGATGAATAAACTGCGGAAGATGAATACATTGCCTCCAACTTTCAAAATCTGTGTCTCGCATTCTCAGTTCGAAAATTAAAATTTAAATTCACCCCGCCATTTTACAAAAGGTTTTCTCGCATTTTTAGCAAATATGCTGAAGACAAAAATGCATCAACAGCTTCTCTTCTTCAACTGGAAGAGGAGCGATTTTTTCGCAATGCTGAATTGATTGCACGCGTAAATGTTTCCTTCGTTGGCTCATAAAATGATGAAAAACAAATCACCAGTTTCCGCAATTTCTACTGAGCACGTAAAGCGATAATAATCAATCCCAGTTAAAATTAGTTGCAAAAACAATTTCGGAAATGCAAAAATAAAAAAAACACTGAAGAGAACTCATGATTTTACCAAGCGGAAACGATTCAAGTACAATACTGTACAGAAAAACGTGTTCAGCTGATATATTGAACCGCCTCTTTGAACAAGTACAAGCGACATTTCCAAGAACAGTTAACTTACAAAAACTAGATGTCGCTCATTCACCGTCGTCTGCATAATTCAGCCTATTATTCGACATTAATCAGTAATGCAGCAAATGATTGACTACATACGACTACATACAGAGGCTCAGACAAAAATACACCCAAATGATTCCCAAGAAAATTTCAAACGTCATCATGACAAGGAATAAACGCAAATCTTCGATATAAATACTGTACTGTACTGTATACAGCAGGCACTGGCGGGGGTCGATTCGGACCTGCTTTTTCGCCATCAATTATAAATTTTTTAAAAATTACTGAATATCTCCTGCTACCTGACATCAGTTTGACCGTAATACAATTATAAATAATGTTGAAATACAATCAAAAGAAGTATATTAGACTCACGGCAACCAGAGGAGGCAATGAATCTGATGATTGCGACGCATCTGAATGTCTTCGCCCGTCAGTGATATAAACTTCAGTGATGTGAGTGAGACCTGGAGATCCATTGACTCTTCCAAACCGCTGAACCACAACACTGGAAAACCTTTGGTTGTCCTAACGAAAAAAAATTGCAGAAAAGAAACATAAAATTAGGAATCTGTTTATTTTTGTGAAAAATTCCAATCAGCTGCCTCGAAAGTCAAAACATAGAAAGTTCATGTGTAAACATGTATGTAGAACGTGTACATTGTATCTGTTTCTTTGACACGAATTACTATTCAATAATCCTTCGAAATTTTATCCTTGTGAGGGATTGAAAATTTATACTGCAATCACAAATCTTATGCAAGTGTACAACTCGTTTTGACAAAATACTGCTTTGTAATTCTCTTCGTGGCTTCGAATTTGATTAATGACGGACCTGTCGATATGTTACATCAATTACAATACTGTTTATACAACAAATACCAGAGCAACCACTCCAATAGTATAATTGACCAACTTGGAGATTTAAGGCATAGAAAAATAATGGAAAGGCAGGGAAATAATTATAATAAGTCAAGTTCGGATCCATAATTTCGTAATTCACACAGAAAACGCTTGTATGTACAGTATAAAGCATGTTCATGTACCAATCTGTATAATGGCACCCTGAATATGGCACCCTGCTTCGTAATGGCACCCTGAATGTACCATATCTAGCGAACCAGTTTCACGCGTACCACAGAATCAAAAGCCATGCTCTCGTGAATCTCTTCAAGCTGGTGTACTGTTCAGTACTGTACTTCTAAAACCCAGATCACACTGCATTTCTTCCTGGAACTGATTTTCGCAAATCTCCAACGGTCAGCGTATTTCATTCAACGATGATATATAAAATATTTTTAAAATTCCAAGTACTGTATAGATCAAATGGGACAAAGTTTCATCCTGAAACCTTTGGCCAAAAAATTCCACGCTATATTTGACACAATTATGTGAGTCATTCATTCAATTCCGACTGATGATTCTTCAAGGAAAACTTGCTGCTGTGTGCTGGGTATCTTATCAGGAAGGTAAGTTTTTTTTTTGTGTAGATCGTAAAAGCATCGTTTAAAAAAAAAGGAGATTCACTCTTCCCATGGATGTTTACCCGAAAGTTACTCGAGTACCACGCGCACCACTTTTCTTCTCTCTCAAAATCGAGAGGAAACATTTTTTAAAAACCGTCAGATTTTTAATTGTGCCGTCACACTTGAATGTAGTAGGACATTGTTGACAGGACTGTGTTTTGAAATGGAAACAACTGAAAATTGATTCAATCCAGGTTGAATTCAATTAATTGAATTCAGGTGCGTATCTAACACTCTTCCTTGAGGGCACGTGGTTCTTGAGTAAAATTGGTATTATTTCCGTTGTAATCAAAGTACAGTATGCAGTACTGTATATATAGGCAACCAGACCAGGCCAGCAGGCCTATCCTCTACAACCAAATTTAAAATCTGATCTCCAAACTAAATTATATTGTGCCTCGACATCTATAGACTAGTTCAATGATTCCACTCACGATGGCAGGAAAGCCGATTTGGTGACCGGCGCCCCGACGCGTCCTCAGCGACGGGTCCGTCTGAGCCGCCGCGTTATAGAAGTTGCCGCAGTAGGGACAGATCTGGCGGAACCTGGCCCGTCCACTCACGTCCACGCTCACCTTGCACGAGGGACACGTCAGCGTCACTGTCTCATTGTCACTGTCGGACAGGGTCGGCGACGACGGCGACCCCGGACTCAGCAACGCCGTCCAGCTGCAGCTGCTGCTCCGTTCTCGCTGCCCCCATCGGGGTCTGCAAATGGATGTGAAATCAAAAACGGAAAAAATGAAGATGGAATTATTTACTATGTATGCAATGAGACTCCAACATGCGGACACCCCGACATACAGACAATTCAACTTATATATAGGGACACGTGAAAGCGAAAAAAAAATCACGTCCAACATCCAGAAATTGGCTTGAGTTAGGGACACTTCTCTGAAATTTCCCCAAAAAATCAAGCATTTAATTTTTAAAATTTTGATATCTTCTGAACAAATCGAGGTATTGTATTTTTATTCACAAAAATTGAAAATATATTTCATGATAAATTCACTCTGATTCATGATCAAAAGTAGGGACATTTTGTGCTTCTTTTTTGCAGTTTTTTCTATTTTCTGGGTAAATTCTAGCAAGACTTATTCTCTTTCTTTGCTTTTGTATCTCCTTTTCATACTTGGAGATCAGATTCTATGTGGTTTTGTTCTGCACTGTTGTTTTCTACAAATTGAAGTTGCTGAGGGAAACAATTTTTATTAAATTTTGGGGGACTTGTTTCTAATTTTTAACAAAGATGAGCACCAATTGAATACATTAGCATTGAAGTCTAAGGGGAAATTAGGCTCAACTTAGGAACATCATCCCAACATCAGGACACTTTTGATGCACCAATTATGTCTTCATCTTGGGGTCTCACTGTTATTCTATATTTGTGAATAAAGGATAAGATCTTTTCAGTGAACCAAAAAATTGCGGATCTTGTTTCAAATATGGTATGGGCGAAAACAAACCACCAGAATAAAGCTCATAGACTGTTTTTTTGAAAAAAAAACGCGTCGTTCATGATTTCAAGAGAGGACTTGAACAGCACGTATATTTGAATCAAAGTCAGTACAATTTCGTAACGTGGAACTAAATTATAACAAATTGTATAGTGTTTACTATAATTTTATAGTATTTTGGAGGAAAAATACAGTTTCTTGGTTCACTGATCTTAATGTTATAGGTTGAAATACTTGGACAACTTTCCGGGGAACCAACATATAAGGACATTTTGAGTTGTACCAATAATGAATTGACAGGCAAAAACAAAAGCAAGCGTGAACAGCGCGGCATTAGCGGGAATATGCTAAAAATTTCTTAAATTCTGTACATCCAGATAAATTATACTTGAACATGGAATTAATAAAACTATATGCATACAATTTTATGAAATAAATTCAGTTCATCTCACCAAGAAGCAAAAGTGGAACATGTCACAACATCTCAGTACCTTTTCCGGAAATGGAAAATATCACGCGTTCCCGTATATCCAAGGAGATTACGACGACGCCAACAAGCATTTAAATCAAATCGGTATCATTGCATGTTTCTGCATTACGCTTATATATGTTCCACAATACACGCACAAAATGGCTCCTCGGAATTTGGGATAAAAATCTAAAAATCAACCTTTTTAATAAATTTTATTTCCGATTTTGAATGAGCTGGCTTTTTCGAAATTAAGGTGGCACTTTTCACTTGAAAAATTGTTGGAATATAATTTCTATCATTGCATATATACTGTATCTGCATTATTCTCAACGATGCACCCACAAATTGGCACACGTCGAAAATTGAAAAAAAAAATGCAGAGAAAATGGACCTTTTTAATACGTATGTTCCGACTTTGAAGCCAGCTCTTTCGCAAGGTTGCACTTCGCACTTGAATATTTTGGTAGAATAATAAGCACTTCCACGTACTTCTTTAATGTTCACTGTTATAGAGTAAATTCAATACTACTTTTTTAATCCGAAAAATCTTGCATGTTTGAAATTGGAAAGGAACGTAATTTAATGAGTGATGCGGAAGACTTTCGGGAATGGATTTGCTGAGTGAAGGACCACCCTGGAGTGCCAAAAAATGTTGGATAATATCGGCAAGCAGCAGCAGTATACTGTATAGCGACGCCTTTGCAATAACAGCAGCAGCAGCTGGTCACTATACAGAGAACACATGTGGCCTTTCTTCTATACAAAAGCTGGCAAAAACCTGGCATTGCCCTTATTCCCTCATCGATCCAATGTCTGCGTGCTGCCAGCAGCAAGAACCTTCCAGACCCGGGGGTTTTTGCAGAAAGAACGCCCAAAGGGTCTATCGAATGTACGCAGGAAGGTTCCCTGCATGCTTGCTCGGAAAGTCAGAATGTCAAGAAAGAAAAAAAATAGTAATGTGGGTGCCTTTGGAGGTACTGACCCAGTTACATTTCTGCCGAGGGTGAATTACGTTTATTTCTGCTGCCTCGTTCATATATGCGTCCTACTTTGAAGCAACCGAAACGTTTTATTGGCAGAATCAATTTTATTTTTAATGATGATTGCAGAGTATGAGTTGAAACTTGCAATATTATCCGAAATACTGAATCGGTTACATTCCACACATAATCAAGCGCATTAAAAAATATTATCGAAGCACCTTAGTTGACATCGCGATTTGAACCATTTTAAAGTATGGCATGGCATGATTAATTAATTATGAGCAGTTCCGCAAAATTATAACGCGCAAACTAGCATTAAATCCTTTGGATAATCAGTGAGACATAATTTGGACGACTGAAGTCGAAATTACAAGTGATCTGGGACGAATTTCTTCCACTGCGAAATAATAATTTGGACATGTGTAATCCTCGCCCGGATGATTGGAGTTTTTCGATAATTAAATCCTAATGTGAGAATCGATTTTCAAGGATCAAAATTAATGATTTGAATGAGGCCTGGAGTGGGTTGTATTAAAAGACCAAAAAAAAAAAAAAAAACAACGGCTCGCGAAAAAGACGGAAAAAATGTCCGATTTGAAGCGCAAAATAAAATTAACTTTGAAAAAAAGTCACCCGTGGATGGTAAATAAAATTAAAGACTTCAATGAAATGTGATCGTCACATGCTTTTTTGAGCACCGGATCAAGTGAAAAAAAATTAATTTCGACATTAACGCAAAAGTCTTTCCTAATTATAAATACAAAAAAAAGAATTACACCTCTTAAAAAAATTCTTCGTGGGAAATTTACCATATTCACTTCAGTACCAGACACCCTCAAGTAAGACACCTGCCCTAATTTTTCACCCTGAAATTTTGCTGACATCATATTCCCGAATAAAACACACCCTCTCCCATTTTTAGTGACAGAAGAACAAGATTAAAAAAGACACCAGAATTAAAATTCAAACGTGACCTCAACCTGAATTCAATTTTCAAATGTTTCGATTGTAAAAGGTTCCCATAAAAATTTCTCTGCATATTCAAGTGCCGTGATGCTCACCGGCCTAAAATAAAAAAAAATTTGAAAATTCGATCCTTGTCCATGAGGCGAAACCCCATTTTTCCCTTCCAATTTTGAGAAAAAAAGGTGCATGTAGTGCTAATTTAAATAACGTAATTGCATATCTAATATTAGTAATGTGTAAAATGCCAACAGTACATCGGCAATAAGGACCATTCACGGCACACAAAAAAAACGAATTAACTAAAAAAATTGTGCTTTAAAAAAAGTTCACACCTGTCCTGAGTCTCCTGACGAAACCTGAAGGATTCAAATGCTGTGTATCCCAGCACTTATTCACTCCATTAAAATTTGAAGTTTCCAGCAGGAACTACAGTATAGGACATCCGCAGAATGTCAAAAACTAAAATAAAGTTCAGGATACACAAAAAACAATTAATGAACAGACCAAGACACCAGAACCAACAGGTTGAATCAGTCTATACTGTACAGACTGGAACCTCGAGTCGAAATGTGTCCGAGTCCCTTGAATTTATGTCACCCATACGAGCAGGGGGTTTCAGGGTGTCTGAGCCAGGATATAAATACACTCGAAAAAAAATAATTGCAGTGGTGCAGAATGGGAAATTCTTCCCAGACATTATTACGTGGGCATCAACTGAATGAGCACAGGACAGCTATAGGGAGCAGGAAAAGAAAGACTCCTCGAACTTGCGCTATTCCAGGGAGCCGCGGGAAACGTGCGGATTTTTCGGAGCTTCGGCCACGCGATCATCTTTTTTGCATGATGCGCATGACGCACGTTTCTATATATCCTCCACCTCCATCACTGCGAACCCCCGATTTCAGTAAGTGCACAATTCCAGCGCAGAGGCTCGTGAAATTATATTCCTTATACATATCCTTCGAGTCACCTTTGGAATCATTTTTTTATGGCGGATAAACGTGGATAAATCACGTGGCTGGATAACTAATTGCTATAACGACATACCTGTTTCGAAATTGAACGAAGTACATGCACGGGTCCCCAAGATTTAAATGTACTCTAATTACTTCTAAAGTTGCGTCCATATGCTGAAACACTTGCATGTTCGACTGATTGACAATTGTCGGTGTTCACAAGTTTAAAAATATGGATGTGCACTCACACATCCATTCAACACATTCCAGCATATCAAAAAGAATTTACTATGCGTGTAGATATAAAAAGAAAAATCACAGCACAGTTTTACACGAACGCCTTGCACTAAAGAATTTTCTGCTGTATAGAACAAACATTTTTTATTCAAAGGGTACAGACGGTAACTTCATACAAATGAGGAAATTTGGCTATGCATATGTGATTTACTGTATTTGAATAATTATTTGTTCAAAGAACATTACGCTTGGGCCAGTATGTACTACGAGGTTCAAGTGTACATACACATGCCTAAATATTGAATTTTGATAATCATTTTCTAAGAATAATGTGAAGCGCAGCACAAGCCAATTACTGAGCGAGTTTTAAATCGGTATTGTGTTGTTGCACTTTTGTCTCCGTCGGCAGTTCTGCACCAAAATAAAAAAATGAAAAAAAAAATTGCACAACAGTATTCCCATTGGACTTTGAAGTCGTTATCCCAGATCCTTTACAAAACACAATAAGCTATCCCAATAATGGAGAACGTTCCTATTTCGCGAGCGAAGACACGAAATAAGGACTCGATTTGACCCTACGCGTCCTTTTTTATGATTAATTCAAATTAATAACTTTTCCTTTGCACTCTTGCAATTATCTGATTAGGTAGCAGTAATTTTCTCAAACAATAATCATTCCGGAGGCATAAAAATATGTTTGGAAAAAATGATACACATTTTCAAATTAATGATACGGAAGTGCAGAGCGAGTTTTTCAATGAACGCACCTCGAAAGCAATGCGTCTGTTGTCCTCTAGCGGCAAGTTGAGGAAAGATACCCGAAGTGTGTTTCCTCTTTCGTCCAATGGATGTCGCCGTATTCGAGGCCTCGAGCTTGTAATGACTCCCGGGGCTTGCGTCCCGTCGCCGAACTCGTGCAGGGATGATGATGAGAATGCTTGTTCCGAATGCAACGCCGCATCTTCATCGCTCGACACTACCATCATCTGGTATTCGACACTGTTTGGGTCCATGTCGACTTTTGACTGAAAGTTGTAGACGGGAAAAAGAAGTTTCAGGAGTCAGGACAAAGAATGATAAGCTGCCTGTCTAATGCGTAGCGAAGCACAATCAATTACTGATGATTGATTCATTGCTTGTTCGATTTACGGGCTTCATTTGCCACTTTTTAACATTCAGAATGTAAAGAAAATGTTTACCACATCCTCCCCGCATACCTGTTGAACACATTCCTGCTCATCCAAAAATAATGCACTGCTCATTTTCTTGATGAAAATAATAAGTTGCACTTCATCAGAATACAAAAAAAAAAATCGCCATCATTCCTTCCAGTTTAACAAATATCACAGCACATGGCAATTACTGAGCACTCAGTGAGCAGTGAGCACACCATTAAAACATAAGGTGTTCAGCCTATATTCCCAAATATTAAAAACGGGATTGAACAATTTCGAAAGAATTTTTGAGAAGCATTAATCTAAACTCTGAAGGATAGCACTTTATTGTCTTCTTCTAAGATTTTGGGGCGCACCTCTTTATAAAATTGTGCGATACATATTTATTTTTATAATACAGTACGTATTGAAAACATCAAAATAAAGTTATGTACAGTATAAAATACTATACTCGGATATCCCGAAGAACTTTCTTTATTGCATCTTTGGCGGATGATGATTTGTCTCTGCTTGACGATAATTTATTCATAGAAGTTTTCATGTTAGTATCGGATATCAATTCAGAGTGAACCGCAATAAATATAATGGGAGCGGTTAAAAGAGCGTTGATTGAGGTTTTGTACAAGTGGCGGTCGACGCAATACCATAACGGGGTTTTGGGTCAAATTTTAAGGATTCTGTACTGAAAGCTGGTTTCTTGATTTCCTCAGGATTTTTGAATGATAATTTGTGAGGCTCATATTTTGTTTTGATATTATATACCTGCGGCATGAGACTTTTTATATTTGGACCACAATCCTATACAGTGATACGGAAAATTCGATGTTTTCTTATTCTATGAATCACGAGATTTCCTTTTTCTTGAGAAATTTTCTGACCAAAGTTGAAGAATGCGTGCAGTTTCCTCGAGATGTATCATCGAAACGTTTGAAGATAAAATTAAGATTTTGGTGTGAATTGATTGATTGGTTGCTTGAAGAGTCTGTCTAATCCATGAAGAACCAGTCTTACTTTAAAACCGAAAAGCCCAGATGAATAATTTAATGCAAAAATTATGTTCGTTATTGTTTTATACTACTACAGAAAAGCACGAAACATCGGAAGGTTTGATAGCGAACCAATTTTAATACCGTCCGGTGATTTTGTTCAAGATGCATGCATCTTTTTTCGGGATTCCATGGCCCCAATATTTGCTTCAAATGTAAAACTTTACTTTCCGTCGAACCGAATTTCTTTTAGCAAGCATTGATAAAATCCGGTGATCATAATTTTAAATTGCATGGGAAATTGCTGGTCAGTTCAGTACTTCAGTCGCACATAAACATGACAAGTTGAATTGGTGAAATTTTTTCTCAATCTTGTCAGATGGCAAAAAAGAGGGCGAATTGATGCCAATCCATTATTCATGCCTTGTGATGTACTGTGATAAATTTTCTTTTGAATGAATGCATGTAAAGGGCGATGGGTAAAAGTTGTTTCTAGCCTTGTGAATGCTGAGTTGCTGAAAAGTGGCAAATAAAGCTTATTTATCAATGAATATACTGTATAACAAATTATAAAATTTGCATTCCATTGGAACAAGTCAGATTTGTAGTAAGAGACGCCACATGGAGAACAGATGAAGGAACACTGCTTCAGTGAAACTACTAAAACATGCATGCTCATATTATTTTGCTCCAGCAACGGTCTGTTGTTCAACTGGAACCACAAAATTCATGCATGAATAACTTTTCAGAGTATTTTGTAAATTTGATGTGAATCTCAACTTTTTGAGACCCAACCTATCTTGGGGCGCGAGCTTAGTCCGCACCCAACTCATGGGAACTATCACCAAGTTGCTTGAGAAAACCAAAAAAGTTGATGTTTCTGATTCAATTTTTCTTCTGCACACCATCATAATTTGACAAGATGCACAACATATTCAAAAATTGTAAATTTCTGAACACTTTTNCAAGATGCACAACATATTCAAAAATTGTAAATTTCTGAACACTTTTCTTGGCTAACTTTCAGTATGGCCCAACTCACTCAACCATAGTCTCTGAGTTGCTGTTGCACTTTTTGTTCTGGACACTGTTTTCCTTTTGCACACTGGCTTTTTGTAGTCAGTTATTAAAAGAACATAATAAAAAAGTTTCAAATTTGAAAAATTTTTTTTGGCACTGAATGTCCATAGCTATAGTAGCTCAGCCTCTTGAAGAAATCACAACATTTTCAATATAATGATGAATGAAAATTTTATTGTTTATTTGAAAAGTTTGGCCTTGTGTTCATATCTTGAGATATTGTCCAAATTTTTAGACAGACTTTTCCGAGCATAAAGTGTCGATGTGTCAAATTTTCCTTGTGCTGGGACCCCACTGTATTTTCTGTGCAAAGAATTTCAAAAATAAAATTCATCAGACACACTTTGGACAGGTGAGCTCTCTCTACAACAATTTTGTCTCCAAAAATGTTTCGGGGTCCCATAGGGCCCTCTTCCCATGTTATTGGGGTTCTCTACAACAAAGCACTATCTGCAACAAAATTCAAAGGATTATAAAGTCCACCCTTTTCTGGTCTCTTATTGTGTTCTTTCTACAATAAAATCCAAGGGACCCGAAAACATTGTTGTAGAGAGATTTTTGGGTTCTCTGCCCATTTTTTTTTCTACTTTCTACAGCAAATCTCTCTATAACAAAATTCAAGGGACTGCAGTCCACCATTTTCTGGCCTATTTTGTTCTATCTACATTGAAATTCAAGAGGACAGAAAAAATTGTTCTAAATAGATTTTTGTGTTCTCTCTCCATTTTTTTGTTGGGATTTTCTGCAGCAAAATCCTCTGAAGAAAATTCAAGGGACTGCAGTTCACCTTTATCTGGCCTCTTTTGCTTTCATCTTTAATGAAAGTCAAGGGTCCAGAAACAATGCGTTGCACAGAGAATTTAGCTGTGTGGAACATGTCAAATAATTTTGTGGGACCAACAAAAAAATCCTTATATAGAGAAAATTGGTTCAGACACGATTGTTGTAGAAAGAGTCCGCCTTTTATATATTCTGAATATACGCAGGAAATCATATGTTAGGTCAACCTAGCCGAGATCCGAACGTGGGCGAGAAGGTCGTGGAACTGGGGCCAGTTTTTAGCAGTCATCCGGGTTCATCCTCACATGCGACCTTCCTGGCCATCGAGCGGATGACGAGTGACACACGTCCTGCAAAATTAACCATACTGCTTCGATTCTGGCTTATTCCCTGCTAGCTTGGCTCTTGCATGTGCATACCATGCCAGGGTTTGATTTATTCCTTGTCTGCGTGTGTTTCTTACTCTTTGCGGGAATAAGGGAATACAGTATTTACTGGCTGGAGGCAAAATTGTGTTTGGCGAAATTGTGCGTCAAGTTTGGAATCCCTGTGCTGGCCTCGCAGCGAAGTCAATTGCAGGTTGAGAGCTCATGAAAAATTGAATGGCGGTTGTTTCCCGTTTTCTAGTCCTATACAATATTTGCAGTAATCGGAGAGACGGTTTTTTCCCCGCAGGAACGAGCACAGCATGGATTGTTTTATATGGAACATTGTACTGTATACACATAAAATCTGATGAATATATGCAGTAAAAGCTCATTTATTCGGATATAAGGCGCTGGTTTCATAATACATTATAAGCAGGCATTTCCCCCTTTACAATTTATTTTTTATTGCTGTTCAACATTCGTAAAATGCCTTTTCATGACCTTCGATTTTCTTTCAGAATCAAAATTTTTTACAATTCAACATATAGTCAGTTTAACTCAGTTATCAGCAGCCTTGTTAAGTCTCCTCCAACACTTCTTCGATGAAGAAGAATTTTAAATCTTGACCTTTTAAATTATTTTAGTTTACAAGGATCTGTGGTACGTTGAAACCAAATCATTGATAAAGTTGTACCGTAAGCATTTTATAATGAGTGTAATAAATTTCTCACGTTTGCATGCGGTTCAAACTGTAGCAGCCTTGTAATGCTGGTGTAAGATGTCACCTGCATTCAAAACTTTAAATTTTGCAATTCAGGCCAAAACTTTTCCCACATTTCTCCTCAGGTGGGTATCATGCTATTGTATTATCAATTGTGGAATGCGATTTTTCATGACTTCCATAGTCTTTTCTTCTCATCATTGAAAAAGCATAATCTATTGTTACTGATGAGAAATGGTGTTGGAAGCCTCCTCAGAAAATTGCCAATGTGATTCGATTTAGTATTCATAACTTCAAATTTTTCTGATTGTTCCACAATTTGAAGTGAAAATTGAGGAAAAAATATAGAACACTAAACTAATCTTTTAAGTTCTTAAATACATGAAATCCATTGGTTCTATGATTGAAATTCCTTTTTAGAGAGGTACCAGGGTTCTAACAAAAGTTCTCGGAGTAGCAATGAAAATGGCTTACAGTTGAGCTGAAAAAAAATTTTCTTCAGGGAAAACATATTATTTGGCACACAAAAAAATATTTTTTGTGTGCTATCAATTGTGCTATCAATCCACGGCTCCTTGGATGACCTGGAGGCAACCCCCCAGCAAACAATGAGGGCATGACATCATGCATGACCCACTAGTGCCTAACTAGAGATGGCATTTTCCAGGGGGGGCATGATGAACATGCCCTTACAGCAGAAAGCCCTCATGCCATGACCATGGGCTTCCCATGGACATCCTAATAGCCATGATCATCATGTAGTCATCATGGGTTTGCACATGCCCTGATCATGGGCAGCCCATGTTCATCATGCCCTTCATTATTGCCTCTCCAAATAAATGTAAAAAGTTCAAACATTTCCTCAAAAGTATAATTTATTTACAAACAAAAGTAAATACATTCAAACAAGACAAGTTTTTCATGAAATTGACAACAATAAAAAACTGAGCAGACACAAGATAAATTGGAACATGCACTTTTTGCAACTGAAATCACAGAACAAGTCTACATTACTGTTATTTTTAATGAGCTTTCAAGCAGGAGTCTGTTTATCATTCTTAACAACATTTTTGAATACTATAGGCTATTAAATGATTCCAATTTTTTTTGAAAATGATTGATATAAAGAGTTTGAAGAAACTATAACAGCTCTGCCTCCAACACATGAACAAAGTGAATATTTTCTAAAACTTTAAAGAAATTAGCACTTTTAAAATGGCTCAAACACAATAAAATGCCAATACAGTACATGCAATAAATTGTAAGATGTCCAGGCAGCAAATGATAAACCCCACTCTTCCTGATGTAGTGTGTATCTTCTGTCCAGTGGGTCCATGGGGCTGGCTTTCTTCCTTCTGCAAAACAAAGAACATGGTGCAATTAGGATCACATACAAAACTCAACAGTACTTTTGAAAATTAACCCACTCTTAAACTTTGAAAGAAAGCTACATAGTTTCTACAACAAGCAACAAGCTTCATACTTCTTGCAAGGCTAAATTCCCCGAAAAAGAGATTATCATTCCATTAAAAAAAAATTTTTGTATGCTGTGTAAGTTGGATATTCTAGATTTTTGTTACTATAAGTAAAAAATTCTACAGTCCATGCACAATCCAGTCAAAAATTTTTTTGTACAGAGGCTATTAAAAAAAAAAGCTTGTTAGAACAAAGTTTCTTCAACATTCTTCAAATGAAAAACCTGCAGGGACTAATGAAAAAAAAATCCTTACTTAGTGATAGAGTCCATTTTTTGCAGGCACAACAAAATATTTGCACAGGCCCTGGATTCCAGCAATGAGTCTTCTTTTTGTAGATCCACCATCTTCACCTGAATACAAAACAAAAAAATTTAATTAGTTTTTTCTTGAGAAAATCCTGCCAACTACTTGTGTCTCAATAAATTAATCTCCCATACATAATTTGTGTATTCTTCCATAAAAAATCAATCATAATCTGTGATGTATTGAACATTGTTCCTAATTACTGTACATCATAAACAAAACAACGCAAATACTGTATTCACTTGAGCACCGCGCACACTTTTTTCCCAAAATTGCGAGGGGGGCGGGAATCAGAGGCAATGATACAATTTTCGAAGAACGTTAAAAGTTCAAGTGTGCATCACGCAAAGATAACAGGACATTTTTTACAAGATATTGAAAAAAAAAATTCATGGCGTTAAGGTTCGATTTTCGAACACCAAAAATAGGGTGCGTGGCATATTGGGGGATAAGATTTCTTCCAGATTTTAGGGTGAAAATTAGGGTTCGTTCCCTACTTGTTAGCAAGCAGTATTTGATGGAATACGGTTATACTTTAGGGTGCAATGAACAAAGACCACAATGATCACCTTCACGGTGCAAAGATTCTGAAGATAATCTCGCAACAACAAAGGTACGATCATCAGTCTGGTCTGCTAAAAATGATCAAGGACCCTGAAGATCACCTTCACAAAGACCCCAAAGATCAGAAGTTTCTGAGGTTGGACACAATCTTGCAGCAGTAAGGGCCAGAGTATGGTTTGCTAAAAGTGTTCCCACTACTGTCCAGGCTGAAAATGGACCTGCACCTCCCTGCAACAGTAAAATACAATTTATCCATGTATAGGTGAACGATATAAGCAATATATACACGGATCAACAATTAAATCAGTCTTACCGCTAGCAATACTTGCCCTCCTGCTTTAATCTGCGGTTGTTCCACTGCTATCTGACGATATTTTGGGAAGGGGCCCATCTCATCCTGGCATTTCACTCTGATATGATCAACCTTCATTGGAAAAGCAAAAATTCAATCATTGAAATACAAATATAGTTGAAGGTTCAGAAACAGCAATGCATCAGGAATTACTTTTCTTTTCCTAGTATGCGATAGATTAAGTGTATCCAGTTCCAGTGGATCAGCCAAGGCACTAATTGTTGCTGGAGAGTCAATTGGTTCCTGCAAATCCGCGTCCTCATTTGCCAAACCATTTCAATCAGCAACTGGTTCATCATCCGAAAATTGATTCTCTCGAAGTTCAGTTTTCAGCAGCTTTTTGGAAAGACACAAAACAAAAAATTACACAGCTCTTGCTGATGGTAATATTGTGTAACCATATTCATTGCTTACATTTGATTAATAGCATTCAATGAATGTTTCAACATCATGCGCACATTTGGACAGTTCTCTACATCATACGCACGCTGCTCTACTATCTTCTTGGTCAGCATCAACACTTCTGTACATCTTGCACATTCCCAATCGTCATTAGAATTTGCCAGGAAAATGTCGACAGATTTCAACAACAGAAATACTTCTTCGGGTCGCTGATGGGAATGGATGAACTTGACCAAGTCCAAACTCTTGCGACATCCTATATACGCACTCATTCGTACTCGTACCAACTACAAGAAGAAAATCAACATTGATTGCTCATTGAGTTTCTCAATAAACCAGGCGGCAAAAAGACTGCCAAAAATAATTAACCCAGGCATAATTCAATAGTACTCAGCGTCAACTCATCAAGTAAAAGAAGCTTTAAAAAATCTGAACCCAACAATTTTTGCCGTGTTGAAGTTTTAAAAATCTAGTAACAATTTCATCATCGAATTCACCTTGTGAAGTTGTGTTATGTACTTCCTTCGTCACGGGATTATCTGTACATACGTCTCCAGAATCTTCAACTAAAAGAAAATCTTTGATGTCCTCGCATTCATCCGTAGCAGCCACCACATTTTTCTCTTCATCGGGTTCAATTTTGCAGGTAAATATCCAGTCGTTCTCCATTCCTACATATTGATTGTATTGAAGTTCATGAAATGTTGATAGTTACCTATCGGAGGTTCTACAGTATCTTGAATAATTACCTTTTCTTAACACGTACTGCGATTCTGTTGCAGATTGATGAACGATTTTTTTTAAACGAACAAAAAGAAATCATGCAGTTTGGACAAAAACCACCAAAAATTCGACCGGTATAAAATACAGGAGAATGATTAAATACATACACATACACACACAGTTTTAACTGTTCAGCAAAATTATTGAAATGCGATTGATAACACCAGGATTTTTAAATTCACTCTTCTCACTTTCACAATGCGCAGTTCATGCAGTGCTGACACCTAAGGTTCCAGAAACAGATGAAGTGATTTCACAGAACTGAACTTCTTCTGTTTTTGGAAATTGTGCAGGATACACAAGAAACTTCTCTTAGAAATATTCGGACATCATCCGCGTTCAAGCTGAGCTCTTCCAAATCCAACACTCTACAACCGCACAGTTCTTCCACAAAGTCGTCAGTGAGAGCCATTCCAGAGAAACTCAAGGACGGGTGCTTTCCCTTATTTAATTTTTAAGCATCTGCAGAGGAACTCCATTACAAAGAGAGGGAAAATCGAGTTTGTATGGTGGCCACAGTCATGGTTAAAAACATACGCACTGAGCATCTTTTGATTACTTTTATGTTCAATAATTAAGTTATTCAGGCAAACAACAAGAATTCACTCAACACAGATAAGAATGTGCAGGATTTATGGGAGCCGCCATCTTCTAGGTCTGGTGCCTCAGCTCCCTCTAGCCACTGTCTCCAAAGTCCCCATCATGGACTTCCAGCTCTGGGTGTGGGGAACTGGGGAGGCATGATGATCATGGTGTGTGTCACTAGGGAGAACACACCATGATCATCATGCCTCCAGCTCCCATGCCCTCATTGTTTGCTGGGCCTTAGAAAGAATGCCAAGTTTATTTCAAAAATTCTGAGGTGAAAGCTGGGCTACAACAAAAAAGGGGGCCTCATCTTTTGAGTGAGAGCAAAACTCTGCCAGAGTGAATTATGAAAAAAATTCAAAAAAATTTGTCAAACACGGCTGATGTTTTTTTGAGTGCCAAAGAATATGTTTTCCCTGAAGAAAAAATGTGTTTCAGCTTAACTGTAAGCCGTTTTCATTGCTACTCCGAAAACTTTTGTTAGAACCCTTGTACTGTGAAATTCTCTCAACTACTCTCACTATATTAGCAAAAAAAAATTTTCTCGATAGGTTTAACAAACCAATTCTTGTTTATTCAGGATATATCACACACTTCCGCGAAGGTATTCCTGAGAAAACTTTCTCAATCAGCTGCACAAGACGAGAGAGAAAAAAAAGCCTAATGAATAAATTACTACACAGTATATAATCATTTGGAAAAACACGCTTTTGACACTTCAAACCACAGGCTGAACGAGCAAGTGAAACGTAACGCATTCGCCTTTCTTTACATTATTCATAAAAAAAATAAGTATCTCAGCTAGCCGAAACCTGCGTAATTATTGTAATTATTGCCCGTGTTATAATATTGCTGTTGCTGCTGTTGATAATAACCTAGCTGATTCGTTTGAGGGCCAGCATTGTTAGCAGCAGGACCGGATTGCATCGCCGTGTACTGCGACACCGAATAGGGCTCCGAGTAAATCGGCTGGTAACCCTGAGGGGCCGAGTTGCTGCCGGCAGGCATTTGATCCTGTTGGGAGCCCGTTTGCTGGCTATAGCCGGAGTCCCCTACTGATGCAGACCTGGCTTGGTAGCCCGATGGCGTCCCGGGGTCGCCGCTCGTCAGAATGGAGGCGCCGTAGTTGGTTACCCCGGCGGGAGACGCCATGACGTCTTCCCGACGTTGGTAATATTGATTCACTGATGGGTTTGATTGCTGTTGTTGTTGTTGTTGATTGGGATAAAAGTTGGATGCAGCAGAGGCTTGTTGATACGATGTCTGTTGCTGGTTGAGACGTTGAAGATTTGCTTGCGGGTTGATTGAGTAGTCATTGAATTCCTCGAGCTGCAGCGATTGCTGGGGTTGGGATTGTGCTGTGTTTGAGTAGCTGTTCCCAGCGAACCCACTGCTGTAACTGCAAGAAATAAATTCGATTCAATTTTCACTTATTCGATATTTTCCTTGACCTAAAGGATTTGAGTTCTTTGGGGACCAAAATCGAACGGCATGTCTAATCTTTGGACATTTAGTGCGGGGGAATTTCCAAAAGTTTCTATACTGAATGCAAGAGAGGTTATTCATTCTTTCTCTACGCAGATCTCTGATTGGAGACCCACAAACCATCAACTTTGATCTAAGCAACCCAGTACTTACTCTACATTTGCTGTACTTTATGCTCAAGTACCAAAAAATCTCGAGTATTTGACAATCACCTCAAATTCCAAGTTAAAATTTAGTTAAAAAAAAAGACTATAAGCATACACAATATGCACGCCTCATTTTCCAGTTACACAAATTCCTATTTAAAAAAAAACTGCGTTCAGTGAAAACATGAATTTGAGTCCACTTATTGGAAGTCAAATTCAATCTTGATTCTTCTATCTGGCAAAAGTAATTGCAGTATTAAAATAGAGAACTCCAAATTTTTTGAAAGTGGTGAGAAAAGTTACCATTGTTGAAATAATAACAAGTCTTAAACAAACGGGAATCACATGTCATGTCATGTCATGTCATGCAGATGTGGCGTATTTGTTTCCATGTCAGCAATTTAAAACTCTTTTTTCTTTGAAACTTTATTGGACCGTCGTGCAGCAGCAGCTGAGGGATAGGACCCAGCAGCACCCATCAAATTATTCCCGGGCGAATGCATTCTCGGCTGCGGAGTTGGCAACTCTGCCCGGACATTGCTGCTGGAAGCAGCCACAGCACTGTTGGCATACTGCAGCTGCTGCGCAGTCAATGGGTAATCAGCAGCAGCAGCACCCTGGTTGCCGGGTTGCGATTGTTGCGCCAGCATGCTCCCATCACCGGAAGTCGCGGCCCCGGTTTGCGTGGTCCCTACGAACCCGTTGTTGTTGGCCTGCGGCCTGGCGTAGTTGAACTGCTGGTAGTACCTGTCGTCGTCGTCTGGTTGATTCGAGGGCGCTGCTGCCTGGCCGTAGCCCGAGGAGGACTCGCACAACCGGTCAACGACCGGGTTTCTCCAGTCCACCGGCCCTGACGACCACGGCTCCAGCAACACCCACGACTGCCCGCAGACGTACTCCAGCAGAACCATCCGGCACCGTAGCTTGACGAGAGGCGGACTTGACACTGGGTCCTGTTGAACGTTTTTATGCGGGGTATATTTTATTTTGTGTGCAGTGGCTCCTCGACTGTTGGGCATGGATTAAAAAAAAATCGCCCGAGATTCCGACGTGGAAAAAAAAAATAGGCCGCAGATGGAACAGTCATATATCAAGTAGTTTTACATTAGTCTTAATAGGAGGAAATGTCTCCAGACTTTTAAATATTCAAATACAGTACCTAACAGGGACTTTTGAATATTGCATCATCTAACATCCCCTTAATATATGATACTGTAGCTATTTTGACAAATTAATGGCACTTTAGTAAAAAATTCATCCAATTTTCAAAAGTGTCTAAGTGGTGTAACTCCTGCAGCATAAACACATTAGTTTGTGCATCACCAGAGCACATTCTCTTCTGATGTCCAGCATTTCATACTGATAGAAACAAGCTTAAGAAAGATTTAAAAATATTGGAATTCAATAAAGAGATGCTTTCTGGAATCTTAAAGGATCAAGATAAACTGTTGGCCTTACAATTTGTGCTCTGTTTCCTGCTCTGAAGTGATTATATGTCATTGAGTGGATTTGGGTTGGGTGGGAAGGGGGTTTGGTTGTGGAAATCTTAATTGAACCTTGTTGATGCTGAAAAGCGGCAAATAAAGTGTTCTGTTCATTTATTCAATCATTCAAATACCCAACTTTTTAAATTTTTTCAAGTCCCTGTCTCTGAATTACCTTAGAAACAATGCATTAAAAACCTCATGTAGCTAACTCAAATGCTTTTCCCCCTCAAACCTTCATAACTCGACTTTTCTGGAGGCCTTTTTGCTTTTATTTTACTGTCACAGGAGAGACACAATCAATGAAAGAAGTAAGTTTATGTGTTTTGAAAAGAAGTGAAAGTAGATTGATGATGAATAACCCTTGCTTTAAATTTCAGCATCCTGTCAACTCATTTTGGAAGATATTTTTATTGTCCCTATAGAATGTCACCCATTATAATTTCCTACAAATTGTTCTTCTTTCTCCAACAAAAGTGCTTGTTTCCCTAACTTGAAACCTCCCCAAGTCAAATTGTTTGATAGTCTCTTGATTCTTGAAATTCGTCTGGGAAAGCTTTGACTTCATATATACCATGCAGATAAAACATTGAAAATTACTGAATTAGTCATTGTCTGAAACATGGGACCCAACTGTATTTTGAAATACTGTAGAGCAGAACTCCGACCCCTCATCAGAATAATATTGACAGCATTTTCAGCGGAGAGTCTTGTATCATGGATGATTGGTAGCTGCATTATTTTAAAATTTTTTTCAACGGATGGACGAATTCAAAAATGATCTTTCATAATCTTGCCAAAATTCCTGCGTTCGTCGAGATGATCAGTAAGTCACAGCTCAATATTACACACAATTCGAAAAAAAATATCGAACGATAAACAGAATCGGCTCTGCTTTTCTTCAAATAATCGAAATTCGGACAAGGATGAAATGAATGAAAAGCAGCTTATGTTTATGAATGAATGTGGATGTGGGTACAAAACAAAACAAACAAACAAATAAACAAACGAAATACGCACGGTGTTGTGTTGCCGTGGATGGAGCAGGTCAATCACAATCTGGTCATCCTCATTCGGATCATCGTCCTCTTCACTCACAACTCTCATGGGGACGTGACTCACAAAGCGGCCATTTCCACCATCGTCTATCATTCCGGGTGGGTGAATGAACG
>CAJPEX010003468.1:0-28786 GCA_905338405.1 Notodromas monacha
TCTGACTCTATGTCTGTTCTAGGTTTGTCAGTTGGAGGAGCTGAAAATTTAAAAAATATGCACTATAGCTTCAGAAGTACAGTAGAATCTCGTTTAAACGGTGCATCACTTACAAGGAATTCTTTTTTGCTTTATAACGGAGCTTTTCCCCGGTCTGGACAACTTTGTGGTAGCGATATTTTGCTGTATTGTATGGAGATGCATTCTCTCTACAATGATTTTCTCTGTATAATGCATTTTTCTCTGGTCCCATATGTATGGTTATCCCCCCAATACTGTAAGTTGTATTTACTATAAAATTTTCTCTACAACAAATTTTTTTCTGGTCTCTTGAATTTCATTGTCGAGGGAGTGAGTCCACCTGTGTACTGCACTACATTCTTGCAGATGTGGAATCAGGTGTCTGAACTTCCGGGAAAGTTTTCAATGTCTCTGAAGATGACGTGTACTCGTAAGAATTTTCTTTCGTTCCTTTGTTCAATTTGATAAAAGGAAAAAAATCAAATAATTTGCTGTTCAGTTTGCGTCTGATTCACTGCTTTTTATTTTTATATTTTTTTCCTCCCCACTCGTCCTCGTCACTTCTGATCGATCCTGGTTCTCAATGCTTCGCTCTGTCGGTGACTGAGAACTGCGCAGTCGTAGGCATCGGTTGGCTTGTGTTCCCTCGACCTTCGTATTCTATTTATTCCTTGGCATTCTTTTTTTTTACATTTTTATTCCACGCATATGCATTCCCTGTGACGTGTGAAGTATGACTTATGTTGAAGGAAAAGGGGGGGGGGGCGCTGTGATCCGAAAGTTGCAGAGCTGGATTCCGAGTTTATGTCAACAACAAAAAATGTTGCCCAATTATTTATTGCGGATTTGGCTTCGGTTTCCGTTTTTGATGGGGAGGTTGACATGAAAATATTTTGCATTCAAAATCGTGGGCGTACGTTGCGTAGTCCAGAGAAATTAATTAACGAACATGACGAAATTCGAAGTACCTAACGAAATTGATTCACTTCTGTGTGCAGAATTTTCGTAATACCGCATGTTCTTTTTTCTTCTTCTTAGGATTGCTTTGTTGTCGATTCAATTTGTTCCAGACCGTGATCATGAGATCGTCAAATTTGTGTATTCTTCAGCATAACATTGTGAATGTATTGTTCATCAGAATGAAATTGGAGTAATCATGACAACTTGTTGCTCTGGACTTCCTGAATTTCATATATTGTGTAAATGAGATTATGTGTAATTTAACCCATTTTTCTCATTTCCTTCTGTTTTTATGAAAAGCGAAATCCGAAATAAATCTCGTTAACCTTCAAGCATTTTTTGCCGTAGGAATTTTTTCGACGCGGGACTCGCTGTATTCGGTGTCCACAAATTTTCTCTCTGGAGGAAAAGTTTGCTTTCAAGGGTTACGATGAAACAAATACGATACAGTATTTGTATATTTCTCGAGGGGTTCGAATCGATATTTTCAATCTATATTTCGTGGAGCCACAAGTGCTTTACATCACTTAGCAGATTTTCCGAAAAATAATACAGAATTTTGTAATGCCGCGTGTTTTTTTTTTCTTCTTAGGACTGCTTTGTTGTCGATTCAATTCGTTGCAGACCGTGACCATAAGACCGTTAGATTTGAGTATTTTTCAGCATACAATTGTGAATCCAATAGAAATTTGGATCGAGTAGAGTTTTTAGCGAGAAAAATGTTCAATCGCAGTGTTGATACGTTCTGAACGGGTACAATACAGCAGATACAGTGTTTGAAAGGGCTTCTCGGGTCAAAATGTTTTGAGTGACGCTTGATTGGAATTCTTTCAAAAAGAGAATGCGGCAAATTTTTTGAACATTTTCAGCGAGATGAAGTTGGCACGCAGAATTTTTTTTACGCCTCTTTCTTGCTACTGAAGCAATGGGATTGAAAAAAATAAACGCTAGGAATCCAGATGGAATTTTGGGATGACGCGATGTAAATTGAATTGCCATTTTTAAATGTACGCTTTTGATAAAAAAAAAAAGTGCTCATTGAGCTAAAATATGCGGTGTAATTGATTCTGCGATTTTTTATTTATTTTTTACTTTAGCGTAAATCTTCCGCCAATACTTGAGCTTTCGCAGGAAGTTTTTTCAAGTGCCTGTCGATTCTGAGAAAGGAGTTGTTGATGCCGACGTCATTTCTGTTTTGAATAAATTTTTCATGTAAGCGTGACATCCTGTGTTGCAGTTGCTTCCGGATTCCAAGAGAGTGATTCACGCAGGNGTATTTGGAAAAATCTCTACCATCTGAGGATTCGACGAAATACTGTACTGTAGTGGAAATCGCATCAAATGTTCTGACTTCGAACTTTTGCCAGGAATGCTCTTTTTTTCTAGAAACCAGAATCCATTTTTTGCTTTCAAAATTCATGCTGAGAGTTGAATCTGTCACGGAAGTGAGTGCAGCAAGATTCTTGAAAATCCTCATTACATAGTTCATACCTTATGAGGTAATCGGTAAAAACTCTCCTGATTGGAGGCAGTTTCTTGGTTTGCCAGTTCATGACGACGCGGTGCAATTTAGTATGCATTAATTAAACGGATCAATTATCCGCGAAGTGGAGATTCAGAAATTCCGACGAACGATTACGCGGAAATGACGTGATCATCATTACTCAAAGATACAAGCCTTGTTTTAATCATTTTTTGTTACCCCGGTGTTCGTTATTCTTTTGAATTGGGAAACAAATATGCTTAAAGCCTGTTTGTCTGCATTCATCTGTGTGAATTTTTTTCAACCTCGAATACGGTATTGGAGTGAACAGTACTTTTTCTTATGTTTTAGTGAATGTTACTTATATAAAATGAATCAGGTATCAGCGTCACCTGGCGGATTGACGTTGTGAAATCTGTCGCTATTTGCATGTCTTCTCACAAGTTTTCACTTTTTTTTTTTAGCTATTCGACTAGTTCAACTGGACTGATAACATTTTTGGCTCATCACGAAGTCTTGCAGAAGCAAACAATATTGTTACGAGCATGGTTATCTTTTCATGAACGGAAAATTTATGGAATACGTTGTCAGAAAAAAAAACAGCGAGCTGTTTTCATGACATCTTTGCTGTGTTGGCGCCTTGTCCAGTACAGTACTGCAATTTGTGTTGCAACTTTATATGAACTTGTTGTACTCGTAAGTCTTTTTTTTATTTTTTTACGACAGCCAAAACGAAAACGCTTGGTTTAAAACAATGACACCCGATTCTTTGGGAAATATCGTCGTTGTAAAATCGGGTCTGACTTTTATTAGTCCATGTTGAAGTTCTAGGATATTGTGGAGAAAGGAATTGTAAATTATATCTTCCTTCCGAAACTCCCCGCCGGCAAGGATGATGATGATTTTTCTCGTTACAATTTTATCGCCAGAAATCCTGTTTGAATTATCTCCACCACTTTTTTCCCCTTACATAGTTGAAGCATTTTTAAAAGTTTTGAATCGCGATGAAAGACGGTTCGGCGAGCGAGTTTGTGGGCAATGGGGCCGGAAGTGGGCTCAAGTTCCGCGTTGTCGCTGGCCGCAGCAAGGGCCTCTACGACGTTCCGGGGCGTAAAGCCGAGAAGACGTCACTGGTAAGTCGACGCGAATGTCGACCACGAAATATTCTCGTTTATTTTAGGACAGGGAAACTGCCAATTACCGGAACTTTTGATGAAGTGGGTATATGATCTGAATTAACAGCTCTGAAATTGAGCTACTGGCGAACATCTTCATTTTCAACACAGTAGCACAGTATGTCCCTTCCGATAAATGAATCAGGATCCGAGAAACGCTCAGAAATATCAGTGGGACTGTCTGCAAACATTAAAGGACTGTTAGAATTTTTTTTATTACATTTTAAATACCGTAAAGAAAAAATTAGCTGTCTTCGGAAATATAATTTTAACGTAAGCTGCTGTATTTCCTTTCGATTGAATGTGCATCCGGGAAACGCTCATGAAGGTTTGTGGCAATGTCTGCAAACATTCAAGAACTATTCATTGCTTACCTTAATTTTATGCCATTTTAAATGCCTTTTTCAATTTACAAACCGATGAAAAAAATTAGCTGTCTGCAAAAATATAATTCTAAAGAAATCAGCTGCACAGTATTTCCTTTCGATTGATGGAGTATCCGAAAAGTGCTCATGAGAATGTCTGCCAAAAAAAATTTCACGGACTATTTTCCTCATTATTTGCGATTATTTGATGACATTTCAAAATTCAAATACCATTTCAATGTTGAACGACATTCAATTGTGAAAACGGATCGTTGTGTAATCATTATTTTGGATAAATTCATTTTCACTGCTGATGTATGTGATGGCAAAGTCTTGGCTATAGGCCGCACAGTTTCGCCCGTGCGGCCTATACTAGAAATATTTGGTTAAATCTAACGCTTGCTTAATATTCGAGACAATGTCTTAATTGTGCTGACGTGAGGATTTGGAAGATAAAATCGAACTAATTTGTTGTCTAAATTATCAATTCAAGAAAAATCGAGTTTCCCCTTGGTGCTCATTATTCCAGAGCAAAATAATCCTACTGAATTCTGATTGTGAGAAACTTTTGGTAGCAGGTCCAGTGGCCAATAAATGCTGTTCGCGTTTTATTCATGCATAAGCCGCATTCGAGATACAGTATCGAGAATTTCGAAATTTATTTTTGGTGACGCATGCAGTTATTTTTCCTTCCTGAAATGGTTGTCTGAAATAGAGATGCGACCTGTAAAGTTGCTGAAGTACTTGGACATTTTCTATCAAAATTTATAACATTTTTGAAAAAGAAAAAACAGAAGAATGTGCTGGTCTCACATTCGACTTCCAACGAGTTTGACGCATAATTTTTATCAGCTTCCATTTCTTCTGTTGATTTGAAAATTTAGAGGATTGGACGAAACACCTTCTGTCGATTCAGTGATGCGTTATTTATAAAAATATATTTCTTGGATGAATCAAATTCCGATTTACATATCTTGAAATGGAATGGTATTGATCAGTCCTTGCATTTTCGAGTAGCTTCCCGCACAACAGTGATTACCATTAATAAGTCAATGATAATTACATCAATATACTGTACAATTTCCCATTTTGTTCTATTCGGCAATGTTCGTGTCATCGTTCGTTTGATGCAAGTATCATTTGTCACGAAGCAATGCAAGCAAGTGACTCATTTTGGGTGTAGATATCTGTGACCTTTCCCAAGGTTGGACACTATCCCATAATGATGAGAGAAAAATAATGGCTATTCTGCGATGTAAACACCGTCTGTCGGTGGAAAAGGTGAGTAATTATGAAGCCGTCATGCCTATTACTTGACCCGTATGAGAATAACGGCGATTATGAAACGTTATCAGTGTACTAGGAATCTCGGGAATTTCCTCGTAAATGCAGGTATTGCAAGGTGTGTGTTATTTGTTTAAAATGTAAATAAATAAGCTATTTCAGCCATCGACGATTACTTTTTTAATGTGTTGAATTGAATCTTTGGCGTTTTACATTTTGCGAAATCTTGGGTTGGTTCGAACGAAGGAGATTTGCCNAACGTGGTTTTTTAGATTAATTTTTTAATCTACTAAATTTTTTTATTTGGACATGTATTCAACCTGAATTCAACCGATCCTCTCAATTTTGAGAAACAAAGTGCGCGTGGCACTCGAGTAAATGCGGTAATATTGCACAAGGATTGGTGCTGAATTTTTGCTGGTACTGTACTTTATTGAATAACCCCGTACTAAAATAATATACAGTACTTTGTATACGGTATTTGCAATCGGGGGGGGGGGGTTCTTTTAGAGATAGATTGATGTGAGCAAGAGCTCTTGTCCCGAAGTCCGAAAATCCTTGTTAAATTTATTCAAGTACTGTGTGGGTATTGGTGAAATTGTTAAAGCCTATATTTTAGTCGATGTCCTAGAAGGAAGAAAAAACGATCTTTCGAAGATAAGAGTACAGTACAGTACAGTAGTTCAAATCGATAACGGTAGTTTACTGTGCATCTCAATTACGAAACCGCATTTATGAAACCATTTTTGAGAAATCTTGCTGAAAAGCATTATAGTACTTTGCTCCAAGGATGGGTACTAAAATTATTCAAAAAGGCCTCTCACTTTAGAAAATTGGCCAATTCAAAATAATATGCGTCATCTAGAAACCATTTTTGAGAAATCTTGCTGAAAAGCATTATAGTACTTTGCTCCAAGGATGGGTACTAAAATTATTCAAAAAGGCCTCTCACTTTAGAAAATTGGCCAATTCAAAATAAATACGCAGTAGATGGGTCATAACCTTCGTTGTTATTGAAATATCGCAAGATGTTCATGCTTTACTCTTAAGATTTTATAGCATATTTATAGTTTTAACTTAGGCACTAATTTGAGCTTATTTTATTAGATGAACGTTTGAAGCAACTGCAGTCTTTCATTAGTTGCAAGCATTAAATGGGGAAGAGTTCATTGTCATTCAATCACAGTACTGTATTCAAATATTGGCAAACATTTTGAAGCAATCATTTTGCGGTTCCTTGCAAAAATTTTAAAAGTATGATTGTCATCTCTTTCTACTTTCGACATTAATTGAATAAATTCGGTATATTCAAGTACAGCACTGTGCTATCAAACTTTTTGAAGCATTCATAGCGTTTATTTTCAAGAAAATATTAATCCAAATCGCAGCATGAGCCAAGGGGAGTACAATAATGGAGATCGTTTTAAAGGCAGCTTTAAACCCAAGGACGAAAAAAAAAGACACATTGTTGCAAGATATCTTGCGGCTATTTTTTTTTCTTATTTTCTTTTCGAATGGCTGTTCGTGGAATGTAGGCAAATAATTGATATTTTTATTTTTTGCAGGTCAACGTGCGGGTGACGACGATGGACGCGGAACTGGAGTTCGCGATCCAGCCGAACACGACGGGCAAGCAGTTGTTTGACCAGGTCGTCAAAACGATTGGCCTCAGGGAAGTCTGGTTCTTTGGGCTCCAGTACACGGATTCCAAGGGTTACCCGACCTGGTTGAAGCTGACGAAAAAGGTCAGTCCGCAGCACTTGTCTAAAAACTCTAGATCATGTATTATTCTAACAATTTTTTGTTCTTTTTTTTTTAAACTGTCCTGCTCGTGTAATTTCAAGTTTCCTCGAACCGCTTCCGTATTCCGAACAGAAATTTTTGCAAATTATAATGCAAGTGAATGTTTAATTTATGAATATATGTTCATTTTTTTCTTGGAAGATTTTCTAGAATTTGTTTTAATTGTATTTTTCCTTTGAAATTTTGCAACAAAAAAATAGGCTGCGACCTGCAGAAACGACCGAATATTTTTGCACTCGCTTGTAACTTGCATTTTGAATCAAACTGATCTCTTGAAACGTTTCGAACGATTTTGAAATCTGACGCCGTGAATACAGACGAACTGATAATTCAAATGAAAACTTCCGTACATTCAGCAGCTTTCGAGTGGCGCATTTTTTTCCTGTAGTCATTTTTCACGTTTTTTTTTTAATGGCCAATTGGAAATGTTTCCTTCAGAAAATATTTTTGATCCGAAAGATGGCTCGGTGAATTTTCTAAAGGCAACGCAGTTCAATATTTCGAAGCCTTTAAAAAATGAACATTTGATATAATTTTGATGTGGAAAATTATACATTCGGTTCGATTGAAATGGTTTTGGGTTTCAAGTCTTAGGGTTTCGGGTTATGATTTTTGTGCCCATTTTATGAAGGTGTCTCTGAAAAAGTTGAGGTAAATCCGTGGACGATCGGAGAATTTCCGCAGTTGACCAGATTCATATTTTTCTGTTCAGTCTCCAGTATTTGAGTTGAAGTTTTTTTTTGGTAGACATGGCGTCATTTTTATTGTTTTCGCGATAACCGAAATTGTCTGTAGTCAGATTTTCGATTCTGACGAAATTTGTTCTGATGATTTGGTCGCTGCTTTCGAAATGTGGGATGTTGGATGCCAAAAAAAAAAAATTTGCAGACGTCGACGATGCAAAGAGCCAAAGGTTTCCTTCGTGGTTCAGGAAGCATGAACGATTTGGATTTGGTGAGGATTTGAAGCGAATATTAGGAACAGAGAAAAAAGCTGCGAGTAGCTTGTGCACCGAAGTGAAAAAGGCAAGAGTAAATGTTGGCACTCTGAGAGTAGGTCGTCTGTTTGTCATACTGAACTTAGGGTTAGCTAAAGTACGATTTTTGTGTGTTGTCTTTTTGGGTTTTTTCGATTTTCACGAGGATTTTTATTTTTGCAGGTGCTGAGCCAAGATATCAAGAAGGAATCGCCGCTGCTGTTCAAATTCCGCGCCAAATTCTATCCCGAAGACGTGGCCGAGGAGATCATCCAGGACATCACTCTGGTGTGTACATTTTTCTGGATTTTCGAATAACTCGCAGATGTACTGATTATTTTTGATCAGCTCATATTTAGTGAAGCCATTCCGAGGAGAGATTTTTTGACAGCATTTGTATGAAAGCTCGGGTCTTCACTTGAATAGCTGATCTTTCCGTAATAAAAATTGTTTTTGGTTACTCATAGTTCCAGATTTTATCTAAATTTCACCGATTTCCTGAAGAACCTGTCTTCGTTAATATTACTGATAGTTGAGGAAAGAATTGGTCTTTGTCTTGTCATTCAAAGAAGGTCATTTCTCTTCCACGATCTGTGGCTTTAACACACTAACCCTCACTTGCAAATTTCATAGTGATAATTGGCGCTTTTGGCTGAATTTCACGAATCTGGAATAATAAGAATTGAAACGTGAAGCTTGGTATTGTTGAGGATTCGGGCGACATCTACCTGGAAATTTAGAAAGATAAATGTCGAATTCCGTAGTGAAAATTTCATAAAATGTCAGCCTCATAATGAAGTAAATTTTCCGGAGGAATCCCCAAGATGCACCTTAAGTGAGAAGAACCTAAGTATGGTACTGTACTGCGTCAACAGACTCAGTGCGCGGTAAACCTCTGTTATTAAATAAGTTTCTCAATCGAGTAATTTAAAACTGACGTATGGAATCTTTTATTTATTTTTTACTAAGGTTTTCCCTATCTTCGTAAAATTAGAGAAAGGAAACAATTCTATGGAGTTGGTCATCATGTCGGTTGAGAGTTGAACCATTTTGAAATCCCCTTGGGAGCCAAGTGCCCGAAGACAAAAGGACAATGTATCTTGAAGAGTCCACGAAATTGTTTCTCGTGCGAAAGATAAATAGGAAAAGTACTAGGAAACCATGAAACGCAATCAAGTGCGGTAATTATTATTATTATTTTTTTCGCTTGGAAAAATAATTTTGTTGGAATTCTGAAACTGCGATTGTTAAGCGAGGCACCCTTGCAACAAATATCGTTTATGAATGATTGTTTTTTTTTTTTTCATCATGCCTGGTTTGAGTTGGTGAATTGATTGACCTTTGTTCTAATTGCAGAGACTGTTCTACCTGCAAGTGAAGAACTCTATTCTCTGTGACGAGATTTATTGTCCGCCGGAGACATTTTTTTTTTCATCATGCCTGGTTTGAGTTGGTGAATTGATTGACCTTTGTTCTAATTGCAGAGACTGTTCTACCTGCAAGTGAAGAACTCTATTCTCTCACTGCTCTAAATAACAGGCGGCCTCTGCAGCCAGGACAACCGCAGAATGCGGCAAGTGCAGTTCATGACGCTAATGTGAGGCCTTCAAGTATGCGGCCCAAAAGAGTCGTTACTGGCAAACGAAGGGCAGCGGTGAGCACTTCCTTTTCATTAACGAGAACATCATGATTGTATTTATTTCGTATTTACTCGAGTACCACACGCATCTTTCTTTTTTTTTCTCCGAAAACGGGGGCTAAAAATGAGCTGTGTGTCATAGTCGGGTGCACATTTTCTAGTACATTTTTTCAACTTCCAATTTTCCCTCATTTTCGGATTGTTTTCGGAGTTCTTTTCAAACGATTCTTTGTTTCGCATGAGAAAGAACATCGAGTTGTCAGTGGACTTGTTTGGATTTTTACCCCATGTAGTTTTTTAAATCGCCTATGATTTTTGGGAGCTGAAAACTAAGGTGCGAATTTTGCTTGAGGGCGTGTGGTATACGAGCAAATTCGGTGTTTTGAATACTGTATATATACCGTATTGTACGTACAGTTACACCTCGAAAACTCAAACCTACCGCAGTCAAATATTGTACCTCCCTATGTTGAATATTTTTCAAGTCCGTGTCTGAATTCCCGTGGAAACAATGCAGGGAAAACCTCACTTAATCGAAGGTTTTCCTCCGTCAAACCTCCATAACTCGAATCCTATGGGAGGTCTTTTGGCTATTATTTTATCGACAGAAAATTAAAACGCAATCAAAATGAAACATGATGCGTTCTGAAAGGAAGTGAAAGAATTATTCGGCAAATATACCCTTGCCTCCAAGTTCAGCATCTGTTAACTCAGTTGAAGAAGCAATTCAAGTCCCAGGATATCACCAATTATGATTTCCTGTGATGAAAAATGTTTTTGTTCTCCAACTCGAATTTTTTTTTTTTTTTTTTGCTGATCCTTGTAGAGGTTTGGCTGTTTAGATTCTGGTACAGTAGTTTTAAAAAGTTTTAAAGCCTTGAGTACGTAATTTATGAAGGCTCCCGCTTTGAAATTACACGGCTGTATCATTTCATTGTACTGCAGTACTTCACTTGCCAAGGTCGGGCTTATAGAAATTGTTTAGGGCTTTTTTATTTTATTTTTTTGAGAGGGAGAGAGAATCTGTTGAGAGTCCCGGACGTAAAGGATTTATGTGACCTCGTTTTCATTTGAAATGAATGGGAAGCTCTTTGATTTGTCACCGGGATTACCGAGGTAGAATTTTAAATTTATTATTGAAACTTTAGGATGTGGTTGCCTGTAAATCGGGGTGAGGGGGACGAGATGTTGAATTACGAGTGCAATTAGCGTCAATTTTCATTTATTTATTTTTTCGCAGGAGTTGAGACGAAGACTTTTTCACGTCGTATTAATTTTTGTACTTTTTTGTTTGCCATGGCTTTACCTTTTAAGATTCCGCTGAAAAATATGTGATACTGTATTTCAATACTTGAAGGCATTCGTGGTAGCGTAATAATCTAGTGCTAATCCATAGACTTGTCGCACTTTTTTCTCGGATTTGAAAACCTTCCCTCACGAGCAATTGCCCATGTTTCAGAAAAATGTTAGGCCAGAATTGTTGAAATAAACATCCGAAAATTTGAAAGATTTAGTTCCTGGAGACATTCTAGCATCAGAACTATTCTCACATTTAACGTACTGTAGTTCGTTCAATTACTTAAAATTTTGTCAAAAAAATCAAATATATTTCCGAATCTTCTTAATACAGCAAAAAATAAAGATAGTACAGTACAGTACATGTCGTGAGCCACATTTGGGGATCAAGTTGAGATTTCGAATATTCGACGAAATTTTGAATTGAAAACTGTAAAAAAATGGTCCTGATCTGTGTAGGTGTAAATGAAGTGAAATCAACCAAGAACGGGTGTATGGTAAATTTGGCATGGGTTGAAAGGTCCGTTTAATTTTTCGGGTAACTAGGTTCGAAACGGAGGATAGTTCCGAATAATAATTTTAAAAAAAGAGCGTGCTCGATTCTATAATCGAATTTTCCAATCATTCATCTTATCAGAAGGCTTATTGCACCAGTGCTTCAGATCGGAAAATATAAAAAGAAAACTTTTGGAAAGTGTGTAGGAAAATCTTATTTCTGCGGAGTCGTGTTTAAGTGAAGTACTCAGAACCACCTGAGCTGAGAGATTTTGCCCTGGTCTGCAAGTACTGTACTATATGCTGAAGCGACATCTATCTGCCCGAAAACGCGTATTTCACGAATTAGGAAATATGCTCTGTGCAGTAGTGTATAGCTGCTATGTATTGTATTTTTGTAAATTTCCTATGCGTTGGACTTCCGAAACGATTTTATCTAGTCATGGTGATCGTACTTGATTGTTTTTCAAAATTACTTTACAATATACCCGTTACGAAGCTGACCTTCCTGTTTCAAGTACTGTAGGTAATCCGACAACTTTGAATAAAATTACTTCCTGTATTGCTCACACCTGGTACACAGTATGCTTTATTTTCAAGGCTCGCGATATTTGATGTGCTCAATTTGCTTTGGTTTATAGCTCATTCTACCCGCATTTAAAAATATTTTTATTAACCTTCGCAGAGTTATGGATCAACACAAGCTCAGCCGATCGGAATGGGAGAACCGGATCACGAATTGGTACAAGGAGCATCGTGGGATGATGAGGTACGTGACTCAATGGAAGTGTTGACTTTTTTATTTTTGAGAGAGAGCGGTACGTGAAAATTTGCGTCATAAGAGGGCTTCGAAATCGGTGTGAAAGTACGAAATGTTTCCGTTAGTGCTAGATAAGTTTTAAAAATTAAAGCCAGGTACTGTAGTTCATTTCCGATGCCCTTTTACTGGTACAAGAAGTTCAGTACTTCGTACAGCACACTAATCGGGAAAAGTACTGAAGCTTGATCCAGGATCGCATCATAGTGCATGAAGATAAGTTAGCTTCTCAGTTCTGTTTTCGTGTTCGTTTTCATTTCAGTGTGTGGACTTTTTAGAATATTTTTGCGTACACCTTTCCCTTTTTGAAACTAAAGGGTATATCAAAATTGCCTTAATTCTTCCGTCCTTGATATGTATTATTCCCGTTCTACAGGGAAGAAGCAATGATGGAGTATTTGAAGATCGCCCAGGACTTGGAAATGTATGGAGTGAACTACTTCAGCATCAAGAACAAGAAAGGTACGGATCTCTGGCTCGGCGTTGACGCCTTGGGCCTGAACATCTACGAAAAAGACGACAAGCTTACCCCGAAAATCGGGTTTCCGTGGTCTGAAATCCGTAACATATCCTTCAATGACCGCAAGTTTGTCATCAAGCCGATCGACAAGAAGGCACCCGACTTCATCTTTTTCGCACCGAGGTAATTTTTTAAAGATTTATCATTTTGTCATTGTTACGCGTTTAAATTACAGTACAGTATCTATGAATTATGCTTAGGTTTATCATCTTGATTCGTTCGGATTAGGAGTACAGTGAGACCCCCTGATATGGATGGTAATTGGTGCATCAGGAGTGTACCTAAGTTGAATTGTCCCTATGTCGAGTCTTGTTTTCCCATAGACTTACATTATATACCGTAATTTTAATCGGTATTTTTGGGAAGAAATATTCTTCAGAATTCCATAAAAAAAAATTTGTGCCACTTGAATTTGATTCAGTGAATACCTTTTAACCCAAGAAGAACATTTGGAGCATCGAATAGTAGACCACTGTACAGTTCATTGAAATGTTGGCATCTGTAAAAATAACATCCAAGTCACAAAGAGAGAAGGAAGTCCCTCTGTGCTATAGGTAATTTTTTTTAATTAGCTGTATGGATTGGAAAGTGGTGGGAAAAGTACCAGAGAATTTTTCTTGAATAGATCTTAGCGTTGAAAATATCTGTTTCTTGCAATTCAGCCTAATAAGTCAATTTTCCTAAAATTTATTGGCAATTTTATCATGCAATGTCCTCATGTCAAGTCAGTGTCCATATGTTGGGCCTTTTTATGATTTTTTTATTGAAAAGTAAATGTCTCTATTCCTCATGGTAAGTGGTCCGCATGTGGGGGTCTCACTGTAGTGCTGTACTATCCGCAAATCCCGTAATGGATAAACGACTTCTTTCTCCAAGAAGTTGTGTGGAATATGGGAAGTTCAGCAATCGGGCAATATTTGATTGAATACTGGAACTTGCATATTTTTTTGCAGGCTGAGGATCAACAAGCGTATCCTGGCGTTGTGTATGGGCAACCACGAGTTGTACATGCGTCGAAGGAAGCCGGACACGATCGAAGTGCAACAGATGAAGGCCCAGGCCAGGGAGGAGAAACTGCAGAAGCAGCAGGAGCGCGAGCGATTGCAGCGGGAAATCCAGGCCAGGGAAATGGCCGAGAAGAAACAGCTGGAATACGAAGAACGCCTTCGAGAGATGCAGAAAGAAATCAGTCTCCGTCAAAAAGGTTAAAATAAAATGATTGATGAATGAGCCTTGGTTGATTTCAGGAAATACCGGGATTTAGCCTAATTAAAGAAAAAAGTGGTGCCTCGGTTAATAGATTTACTCTCATACATCCGTCTCCTGACGAAGTCCGTTGTCTTAAAAATTTACCGTATTTACCCGAGTGCATCGCGCGCTTTTTTTTTTTTTTTCTTCAAATTTGAGAGGAAAGCAGGTGGGCGTTCGTCATAAACGGGTATACATTTTTCAAGAAGTTCTAGAAATTAACGTTTTTATTATAATTGATTCTAATTTGTACCAAGTTCAACAAAAAATGATCCTAATGGAAAGAATCGAAAATAAGTTACATTCAGGTTCAATTCATGTCTAAATACAAACTTGGGTTCTTTATTGTAGTTTTAAAGTATCTAAAGATGAGGTGCGCGTCTTACTCGGAGATACAATTTTTTATAAAATTTTGAATGAAAAAGTCCGGTGCAATTTTTGCTCAAGAGCGCGTGGTACTCGAGTAAAAACGTTAATCTAAAGCCACGTAGAATGAATCATTTTTTCTGGGTAACAGTTTACTCCCTTTCAATTAATGCCAGTAAAACATCAATTTTTTTTACATATCAATTTGAAAAGAGTAAACCACAAATACCAGCGTACTCTACCTACGAAGTTGTGCTCGAAAATGATGTTGTAGCATTTATTAAATATTATGTCTCAGATTTGAATTGTTTTGGTGTGTCGTACTCAAGATACACTTTCTTACATGTGTATGCAGTTGAAACGAAGCTGACTGTTCTTCCAAAGCGGGGAAATCTTGAGTGTGTGAGAATCTGTTGGTCAATTGATACAGACTGAAAACGCTGTTTTTTTTTTTCTAAGGCTTTCGAATGTTATTACAGTATTGTTGAAAGCGTGCATTAACCTGAACTTTCTTCTTAGGAAGTTAGTTTTGTTTTTATCTATTAAGATCCCCGTCGAAAAGTCATTTCTACATTCCGAATGATTGTTTTCTTCTTCAGAATTGGCCGAGGCCCAGGAGACGATTAGCAGACTGGAGTCACAGATGAAGGACTTGCAAACTGCCAAACAGGAGTTGGAGTTGCAGCAGAATGAATTGTCTGAAATGATGAAGCGTCTCGAAGAAGCCAAGAACTTGGAGGCTGCTGAAAGGGTTTGTTCTCTTGCCGTTGTGTTTCAATTTAATTTTCGAGCACAATGTATACTATATATTTCTTGAAGATTGATTCAAGTACTTCGAGAAGAATTGTATGTTAAATCGAATTCAGATGAGTCGAAGTTACAGCACGATTTATTTAAGAATTTTTTCTACTGATTCAAGTTCTAAAATTGAGTAGTTCGATTATGAAATACGATTGAGTATTTCGATTCTTTGTGAATTTACTGTAGATTACTTGTACGGATCTTCTGTTTAACTTCGAAGTAATTTTTATTATCCGAGCTTTTGAAACTGAAGAATTTGCGTTGTAATTTTTGCAGTGGAAGTTGGAGGAAGAGATCCGGCTGAAGCAGGAAGAGGTGATGAAGATCCACGAGGAAGTGGAGACCAAGGACCAGGAAACTCGGCGCTTGCAGCAAGAAGTGGAGGAGGCGCGGCGGAAGCAAGAAGAGGCCACGGCCGCCTTGATTTCGGCGTCATCCACGCCGCAGCATCACCACGTGGAGGAGGCGGACGTGCACGAGGGCGACGACGACATGCCTAATGGCGGCGACGTGTCCCGCGACCTCCGCAACGACGACCTGGCCATCCACGACCCCATTGAGGACCGCATCACGCTCCAGGAGAAGAATGAGCGGTTACAGAATCAGCTCAAGGTGAGGGTTCAATAAATTGAAAAGAGAAATAAAATAAAAAATTTGCTTTTGCGGAAGTGATTTTTAAAATTAAATTTTTATGTACTGTATTTTTGGTGCTGTGATGCCTGGAAACTCTGAACCGAATTCGGTCAGGCGAACGGTTCGTTGTTTCGGACTACAGCATAATTAAAATTTGGAGCTGATGATGAGTTTTGCAATTTTTGATGGTCTATCTACGCTCTCATGAAAGTGGGTTGGAGGCAGAGGATTCTTTTTCCTTCTAAGAAAACAGCTAAGGAAATTACGGCCGTTGGTCAATGGGGGAATTCGATTTCTACTGTATTTCAACTGCACTGAAACGGTCGCAACTCACGATTGTTACATAGAGATCCTGCATTAAACAAAGAAATATCGAATTGTGTTGCTGTTATCATGGTAGCGAAGAACCCCGTGGTGTATACATGGAAGCATCGTTGGTTCAGTGGTAGAATGCTCGCCTGCCACGCGGGCGGCCCGGGTTCGATTCCCGGACGATGCAGTGCTTTTTTTGTTTTTCCTCAAATGTGTTATGGGGAATTTTTGTGGTATCCAGTTAAAAGTTATATTTATCGGACCTATATTTTCGTTTTTGCCATTGTAGAAACTGAAGAGCGACCTAGAGGAAACACGAGACGAGCAAAAGGAAACGCAAATGGACCGGCTTCACAAGGAGAACGTGAAAATGGGTCGCGACAAGTACAAAACCTTGCGCGAGATCCGCAAGGGAAACACGAAACGCCGCGTCGACCAATTCGAGAACTTGTAAGAAAAAAGTGGAGGTAAAGAAAGAAGACCTCGTCAGAAGATAGAACGTTAATAATAATAATAATTGGAAAAAACGAGCCTCGCGAGAAATGAGTGAGAGAAAAAGTGCGATTTTTAAAACAAAACCCCCATTTTTCCCCGGCAAAAACGAAGAGAAAGAAAATGGGAAGCGAATGATGAGTGGAAGGGAAAACTGTTTTTGAAGGTGGAGAAAGAAAGTTTTAATTTTTTTTTTCGAGGACATCTTTCAGTTTTTGTCTCGTTAGTTCATTATTTTTCGTTACTTATATTTCCACCCCCCTGTTCAGAACTTTCCGGTGATGCTTAACTGTAAAACTCGTGCTGTCAGTATTTTTCGATGGCCGTCGGAGAGAGAAAAGGTTTGGCAACGCGGTGCCTTGAAGAGTTGAATTTGTTGAGTGTGACTGTATCATCACATGGGGGTGTGTCTTCGTGGTTTTTATTTATTCTCGCGGCTGTGGGACAGGAAAGATGGCCGCAATGTACGGAAAAAGGGGGTTTGTTTTCTGTGTTTTTTCTGCTCTGGGATTGATGATGATGATGGTTCAGCAAACTCCGTCCTGTTCCATCCACTTCCGCGTAACGAATGGTGATGGGCAATATTTTTGTCTCCGAGAAAAAAGTTTTTTTATTGTTCTCTGTTGTATCCTCCAGGCGGGATTTAAATTTTAAGCATGAAGATGTCGCCTGAATTCTTTCCAGCTAATTCATTTACATAAGTAGTGGTCAGGTGCCAGATTGATGCGACATCTGCCCGAAATGTTTTTGAGAACAATTAAGAACCTAATTTAGTTTCTCTTCCTGCGTCTGATCCCTTCTTGTCTCAAGTTCTTGCTTTTCCCCTGTGTTGCATAGGTTCTGACAGACATTTGTGGAGTTTTAATTGGGTTAATCATGTTTTGATCAGATTAGGATTCGCTCATGTTTATTCTACAATTTATGCTGGGGTTAAGTGGTGTAGTTTTGGCTTGATTATGTTCAAGAATCTGGTAACTCCTGTGAAAAATCATTGGTAGAATGGAAAATAATTTCCTTGACGTATTTCCTGCTTCATCCCCACCCCCATTTTGGGATATTTGTTGAGTTATGTTTTGACTTTGATTAGTGTGAACCGGGTTAAGGATTGAGGCGACACCTATCTGTTGTTGAAAAGTTCAGGAAGCGGAGTTATGACGAGTCCTATTTTCATTTACTTTTCAAATAGCAGGGAAGAGTTTGAGGCTAGGCTGAGTGCGGTTACGTTTTGTTTCAAACTGAAAAATTAAGAGAAAATTGACTTGAGAGTTCCATCACACTTTTTGCTTTTCGGGGAAGTTAAGTGGATGAAAATTGAGGTGCCCCGTAGATGGGAAAGTAGCAGAGGTGATGTGAGAATTTTTTGCTTGTTTTTTTTGGTATGCGAGTGGTGTGTGACTTGGGCTGACTATCTCTGAGGTTGTTTCGCCCAGTGCCAACGAAGAAAATCGAGCGTAAGTTGAAAGAAAATGATGAAAGAGAGAAAAATCTTGATTCTCAATGTTTTGTTTGTTTTCGTAAACGTTCCAACAAGTTTTTTTGAGTGGATGAAGAAAAACTGCGATGATCCAGTGGTCCGTTATATTTTGAGCTGGTTTTTATTCGTTTTTGCGGCTTATTGCTTCCTTGAGTATCTGTTGTACTGGGCAAGTTTTTCTTTTTCTTGGATTTTCCGGTTTGTTCGAATGCTGAAACGTTTTGTCTTCCTCCCTTTTCGCGGTCGTTTTGGGCCAATTTTTTTCCGCTTTCATGCATCCTAGATGGGTATTAAATGAACTATTGAGTTAATGAGGTCATGAAATATATTTTGCTTCTCAATATCTACGAACAATTTTGCCTGTCATGTTCTTGGCCATTTCCGTATTTGTGTTCATACTTCGTAGTAGTGATGCCAGGTCAACGGACTTCATCAGAACCAAGTCAAAAATGTTGGTTAGTCAGTTAAATGTCATGTCTGCGTTCTTGTTGCAGGTGCCTTATGCATGTGTTTGCTGTACCGTATTTAAAAATATTTGCAGTGTTTTTTATGAAAACATTTGGGGGGGCTTACAGGAATCGATGAACGTGCTGCTGTCGTGAAAATCATGATCAATGGAGCCGTGAATCCCGATTTTTCCCGGATGGAACAAAAACTGAAGAGTTATTTGAACAAGCGTTTAAAATACGATGTGAGTAGAATTTTGAATCCAAAAGTGGTTATACTCGTACCTTTTAAATCCCTTTCAGTCCATCATTCCCTCGTAGTGAGCAAAAATTTTTCACTTAGTTGAGGTACAGTAGCAGTGCTCAACTTTGTCCTGAAGTTGAAACTCTTCGAGTCTGATTTTCCTGTACAATATTCACTGCAAATTTATTTCGGAAAAGTTGAAATGCCCTTGCTGAGATTTTTACTTTGAAAAATTATGCTGTACATCAAATATTGTGCAAGGTACAGTAATTTGAAAGATATTGTTTTTATTGTGATTGAGATTAACATTGAATTTCTTGTTAATGTAATTTCTGTTACAGTTGAACTTGGATAACTCAAACCTCCCCAAGTCAAAAACCTGTCATATTTGATGCTGCAGAGCACAAGCCCTAGTTTCCATGACTCAAAAGCCTCTTTGCGCCACATTTTTTAGTTAGTCCCTTAAAATTCAATTCGCAGAGGTCTGAAAGAAAAATGACACACTTCATCCTTGAATATAAGTAAAAGCTTCATAGTTCACCACAACAATTCAACAATTTATATTTCTTCAAAAATCCAACCAATTGAATTCATTTGCAAGATTCAGAGACATTGATCCTTTTTGTTTCAACAAAGGAAAATAGTGTAGTTACTTACATAAAAAGCACACAACCTTGAGCACCACATGGCTCATGAAAACAGTACGCATAGCACTAATGCCTGAATTCAAATAATAACAGCTCTTCAGTATTGAATGCATTTGGCAGGAAGAAAATTCAAAAAGTTTCGAAGATAAGAGATGAATGGAACTTTCAAAATCACAGTGCAATCGAATACGAGTATAGCTCTATGACTAGAGCTCGTCCTTTTCTTCGGAATCTTGATCTACATCATTGCCATCTTGATCGCAAAATCTTGCTTCATCCGTGCACAATTCGCGTGCTTCATCCGCAGTCTCATTGACTTTTCCATATATCCGGATAATGGCTTCATCAAATTCCTCTACGATGGTCTCACACTGTGAACACATACATGAATGCCATGATGTGAGAAAAACATTCTGAGTGCCATATCCCATTTATCATACTGGCTCATGACGAAATACTCTCCATTCTGGACTAATCGAGAATAATTGTGCTTCTCAGAATTTATAGCTTCGCACATTTACATAAGAAGTGTTGGGTGAAGGGGTGGTCCCATAAATTTACCTCACGTAAAAATGGTAGTCATTAAAAATATCTCGTCATTATGAACGCAGTACATGTTTTGAACATGAGGATAAGTTGAAGGGATGGTATCTATGCTAAATCGATAAAACTACAAGTATGATGAGAGAACTTCGTGAGAAAGCATTTGGCAAATTTTTAATCGAGAGTTTTCCTTTTTCAAAGAACACAGTAGTTATTTTTCTTGTGCATTTGTTAGTTCCTTGTCATTTGTTCATTTTTATTCTTAGTTTTTAATTCGTGTACCACATGCAAGTATTGTGAAAAATTAGTGATAGTGCTCCTCAGATAAGGGAAACATAGGTTTCTTACTTTGAAAGAGGTTTAAAAATATGAGTGTACTTATTTTTGGATCCAAAATGATACTCACGTAGAATTTGAGACCCTTGTTCAAATCACTCTTCAGTTTGGGTTCAACCCGGGAAAAGTCGGGATTCATGGCTCCATTGATCATGATCTTCACAACAGCACGTTCATTAGTATCCCTGTAAGTCCCCTCGATGTAGTCATCAAAAACACTACAAACGTTTTCCAATAGATCCAACATATGTACAGTTGATCTCAAGTAAGGCACCTGCAAAAAGAATGCAGACATCTTACTCACTAACCAAAATAGTAAATGAACTTATAACAAAATAAATTAAAACATTTCATTAACTAATTGAGCAGTCAAACAAGTGCTGAGTAACGTCGAATTTAATCACTCTTTAACAATCTCAATGAGCATCTTACTCTACCTCACTGAACATCTATTCAAGCTCACTCATAATCTTACTTTAGCTCCTTTAACATTCAACTCTGTAACTATCATCTAACTGAACTGAATCAACATCTAATTTAACTAAACCAACTAACTAAACCTAACCATCATCTCTAACTAAACAAAATCAACACCTAACTAAACTGAATCAACATCTGACTGAATAATACTTCAGAGATGATAAGTCAAGATTCAAGTAGAGTAACTCAACATTCAGCATCCAGCCTATGTTCAATCTTAGTGAAAAGCATACCACGTTAGTCTTGACGTCCCCGTTGGAGCTCAATCGCCCGGTTCCAACGTCGATTTTCTTTTTTGGATCTGCCTTCGCAATTTCATCCTTCAGCTCTTCAGCCAGACTTCGACAAACTGCAAATAAAAATCTCATCCTGATGAGCATTTTGGCTTTCAAAAAAATTAAAACTGGGAGATTTTACCAAGACACTTGAGTTCCCTGTCGGCGAATCCAGGATTCACAAACGCCAATAATGCACAAGCAAATAGGAAAAGCATGTTCCGACGATGCCCTAAAAAGAATCTTCGTAACCTGAATGAGAAAATTTAGAGAAACAATTTCACATTTTCAAAAATTATAGAATTATTCGTGAATAAATTCAGCAGCTGTCATTAAAATCACATAAAAAATATGTTCGACAACCTCTGTCATTTTGAACTTCAGCAAATAATTAATTAAGGAAAAATCTGGACCAAGAAATAACAAAGGACTTTAACGTTCGAAAATTTTGGAAAATGTTGACCCTGACTTACTAAGTTTCGAAATTATTTCCAAGACGAGGCTAAAATTGTAAATGAAACAAGGAAAGGTAACATGTTCGACCAACTCAGCCAGAAGAATGTGTGAATTTCAGAACTTCAACTTTAATCTCTTGAACACTTTCAACTTCGGAGCGATAAATTGCTGAAATGCAGAGTTTTTTAGGCTTATCACAGATTTTTTTGCGCGTGTCCGGAGCGGGTTAAATATTTTTCAATTAGAACTCGAGCAAAATCTTGATCCGCGCGACAAAACTCATTGATAAAAAATTATTTTTGTCATACAAGGACCCAATGTACAGTAAATTCGATCACTGATATCTGACAAATGCATCAGATCACCATCAATTTCAATCTCTGCTCACACAACAGTAGTAAATGCTGACTTCCAGACCACTTCAACTGACGGAATGATGACGAAGCTGACAGTTTCTTACTCCCGGCTCCCGCTGTCTTTCAGCAAAAGTACACGTGTACATTCGCTTACGTTCAATGACAAAACGAAGGAAAGAAAAACAAAGACGCAATTGGATGAGGGCGAAGAGGGGAAATGGAGAAAAGAGAAACAAAAATTTTAGTGATGCAACGCAACGTCAGTTGGAGCACCTGCGTATTCAGCCATTGTTCTCGATTATGTTATGGTAGAATGCTCAATCCGAGATCCGTTCGTTTCCTTGCACATTCATTCAAAAGGAAATCGACGTAACGAAATTGTATTCGCAACAAAAAATCTCCTTACTCGTATCCTTCTGTTTATTTTAAACTTTGAAAAATCCAAGCCTGAATTACGGTTGGAGTCATACAAAATTCTCCAGTGCTTGAATAGTATGACACATGTTACGGAAAATGTTAGATTACGAGCCAGACCAAAAGTAATGTAAAATAGGATATAATTCGCATTTTTACATTACGTTAATGTTCTTATTATGAAGGTTAAGATTTATAGGGAAAAAAAAGAAAATGAGAATGTGGGACATCATGCGGAACTTGGTCGCTTTTAATTTCCCGACGGAAAACATTTTGAAGATTGTAACACAGCCGAAAATTAGACGCACCCGAAAAAATTTAGAAACACCAACTTTCACTTAAAAACAAGCTTTCGCATTCCGGATTTTACCGATTATCAATAAGATCGCAAATTACAGTGAAACGCCGACCATTTCATCCGTTTCTACGCCAATGTCTTCAAGCAAGGCCTTCTTTGTTTTCGGATACTCTTCCAACACGCCATCAATCATATCCATAGCCATTCGTTTTCGTTTGCGCCATTCCGTCATGTAACGAACTTTTCGTTTCTTCAATTGTTCCACTTCCTCAGCAGAAATCACTTTCGCTTTCTTTTTACCGGAATCTACGTNCGAGGCTAAAATTGTAAATGAAACAAGGAAAGGTAACATGTTCGACCAACTCAGCCAGAAGAATGTGTGAATTTCAGAACTTCAACTTTAATCTCTTGAACACTTTCAACTTCGGAGCGATAAATTGAATGCAGAGTTTTTTAGGCTTATCACAGATTTTTTGCGCGTGTCCGGAGCGGGTTAAATATTTTTCAATTAGAACTCGAGCAAAATCTTGATCCGCGCGACAAAACTCATTGATAAAAAAATTATTTTTGTCATACAAGGACCCAATGTACAGTAAATTCAATCACTGATATCTGACAAATGCATCAGATCACCATCAATTTCAATCTCTGCTCACACAACAGTAGTAAATGCTGACTTCCAGACCACTTCAACTGACGGAATGATGACGAAGCTGACATTTTCTTACTCCCGGCTCCCGCTGTCTTTCAGCAAAAGTACACGTGTACATTCGCTTACGTTCAATGACAAAACGAAGGAAAGAAAAACAAAGACGCAATTGGATGAGGGCGAAGAGGGGAAATGGAGAAAAGAGAAACAAAAATTTTAGTGATGCAACGCAACGTCAGTTGGAGCACCTGCGTATTCAGCCATTGTTCTCGATTATGTTATGGTAGAATGCTCAATCCGAGATCCGCTCGTTTCCTTGCACATTCATTCAAAAGGAAATCGACGTAACGAAATTGTATTCGCAACAAAAAATCTCCTTACTCGTATCCTTCTGTTTATTTTAAACTTTGAAAAATCCAAGCTTGAATTACGGTTGGAGTCATACAAAATTCTCCGGTGCTTGAATAGTTTGACACATGTTACGGAAAATGTTAGATTACGAGCCAGACCAAAAGTAATGTAAAATAGGATATAATTCGCATTTTTACATTACGTTAATGTTCTTATTATGAAGGTTAAGATTTATAGGGAAAAAAGAAAATGAGAATGTGGGACATCATGCGGAACTTGGTCGCTTTTAATTTCCCGACGGAAAAAATTTTGAAGATTGTAACACAGCCGAAAATTAGACGCACCCGAAAAAATTTAGAAACACCAACTTTCACATAAAAACAAGCGAAGCGTAAGGCCTAAAATGGCTAATAGTTATTCTAGCGTTTAATGTCACTTTGCGGCTGGTAAAGTAGGCAAAGATGCGGTTACAGAAGTTCGTTCCGGAAGAAACAAAAGCCTATGAGAAGGTTGTCGCCATCAATCATATCCATAGCCATTCGTTTTCGTTTGCGCCATTCCGTCATGTAACGAACTTTTCGTTTCTTCAATTGTTCCACTTCCTCAGCAGAAATCACTTTCGCTTTCTTTTTACCGGAATCTACGTCCAGTTTTTTCAATGCCTTCATTTCGTTTTCCAAAAGGTTTACTGCTTCTTCCACCTGGAAGAACATTGAATTTGTTCATGGACAGCTTTACAAAACCAACCGGTGACAACTTTTTTGTCGAGGGGAAATTACTCAGACGAAAAGCACTCGAAGCGAAAATTGTGAACCGCACTCCTGATGCGTGAAGAAAAGGTTTCAAACGACTCCAACTGCTTTGCTTCAATTAATTCGATTCATAAAAAAATTACAGTGAAATTCCGGTTTTGTAAGAAACTCGCTTCGCATGTTCTTGTTCGCACTACCAAACTGATCAACCAAGGAAATCGGTGACATTGATAGAGACCTTTTCCAATTTTGTTTCAATCTCCGGTAATGACATCGTTCCACCGGATAGACCAAGACATTCAGTTTCCATCGCTCCTATTTCGGCTTCCAGCCTACGAATCTCACCGTTACTGCTACCGATTTCGGCTTCAATTTTTGCTAGCTCATCTTCGTCGAGAGGCAGAAGAGACTGATTATAGAAGTAGATTTTTGACTTCTTGTTGATCTTTTCAACCACATCCTTCTTCTGCAAATGAACATTTAAAAGAAAATGTCTCGTGCCTTTTCATGCGAATCTGTACTCACCTCCACAAGGAATTCCAGAGCTTTGATAACGGCAGTTTTGCCATACTGGTTATTCAGATGCTCATTAATGTCATTAACGCCGAATGGTCTACTGGAGGATTTAAGAAACTCCAGCACTGGTTCGACCGCCTTTTTCGCGGCCATGATGGATTATGTCATTATTCTTTGAGTCTGTGCGAACATTCCAACATTTCAAAGCTAAAAGTTGCTAGTGAAGTGCGAATAGAACTTGCTCAGTGGGCTTCACAGGCATGCTTATATTCATTCACCTTTTTACCAAAATCACATGCGTTCTGTAATTCGGCAGTCAATAACGGAAGGACCAGAAGACACATTCGTATAGCGGCAATTTTCAAGGTCTGAAATTTGCGCGGGAACACGTGTGAGTGCGCAGTTTCCGAACTTGGATAAGGAGCATCTCCTGAATCTGGCCAGGAGTATCAGGCAACCCCAGACCAAGTGTTCCATATAATAAGGTTTTGACTGAAGAGAGACACCTGGACCCACACTACAGTAGTCGGTACCGTATTCTGAACATCTGATCAGAAATTAACAAGTGATAGTCGACGATTTTAATTCAAGTTTTCCAATCAGGATGCAGAGTTTCAAAAAGATACTTTAAAAACCCACTCTATGGGTACTGTAATCCGTTTCTTACGTAATGTCGTAACATATTTTGTCGCGTCATGTCATAGGGTTTCTCATGGGTTGTAATAAGGAACTATAGTCAGCTTGATAGCCCATACAAGTTATTCATGAAAAAATCTGCATTAGTCACTACATATTTCTCATCTATAACGCGCTGCGTCCTGTTTTCTCTTTACAGTTTTGGACGAAGGTGCTCATGATGCAAGAGATTAAAGTGTAGGATTTTACAGGTTCATGATTAGGCGACCAAAATTTGAGTACAGTTACTGTAGACCGATTTAACTCACTCTTCGCAGATTAAATCTGTTCCATCGAGTTATTTTACTTTTTGGGTGATTTCANAAAAATTACAGTGAAATTCCGGTTTTGTAAGAAACTCGCTTCGCATGTTCTTGTTCGCACTACCAAACTGATCAACCAAGGAAATCGGTGACATTGATAGAGACCTTTTCCAATTTTGTTTCAATCTCCGGTAATGACATCGTTCCACCGGATAGACCAAGACATTCAGTTTCCATCGCTCCTATTTCGGCTTCCAGCCTACGAATCTCACCGTTACTGCTACCGATTTCGGCTTCAATTTTTGCTAGCTCATCTTCGTCGAGAGGCAGAAGAGACTGATTATAGAAGTAGATTTTTGACTTCTTGTTGATCTTTTCAACCACATCCTTCTTCTGCAAATGAACATTTAAAAGAAAATGTCTCGTGCCTTTTCATGCGAATCTGTACTCACCTCCACAAGGAATTCCAGAGCTTTGATAACGGCAGTTTTGCCATACTGGTTATTCAGATGCTCATTAATGTCATTAACGCCGAATGGTCTACTGGAGGATTTAAGAAACTCCAGCACCGGTTCGACCGCCTTTTTCGCGGCCATGATGCTAATACAGTAATAAGAAACTCAGACACGCTTGTAAGGTTGTAAAGTTTCGATTTTCAACGATCACTTCACGCTTATCTTGAACGAGTCACCCGAAGTGTCCGTACGAATATAAGTAAGTGGAAAAAACCAAAATCACATGCGTTCTGTAATTCGGCAGTCAATAACGGAAGGACCAGAAGACACATTCGTATAGCGGCAATTTTCAAGGTCTGAAATTTGCGCGGGAACACGTGTGAGTGCGCAGTTTCCGAACTTGGATAAGGAGCATCTCCTGAATCTGGCCAGGAGTATCAGGCAACCCCAGACCAAGTGTTCCATATAATAAGGTTTTGACTGAAGAGAGACACCTGGACCCACACTACAGTAGTCGGTACCGTATTCTGAACATCTGATCAGAAATTAACAAGTGATAGTCGACGATTTTAATTCAAGTTTTCCAATCAGGATGCAGAGTAAGTTTTTCTATGAAATTTTTGGGTGAGATACCCATGACATTAGGCAAAGAATGCATTACAGCATTGTATAAAACAGCGCAGTACAGTATCCCAAAGAGTACCCAACATTATTCCTTGATATCAGTCCTTGATAGCCCATACAAGTTATTCATGAAAAAATCTGCATTAGTCACTACATATTTCTCATCTATAACGCGCTGCGTCCTGTTTTCTCTTTACAGTTTTGGACGAAGGTGCTCATGATGCAAGAGATTAAAGTGTAGGATTTTACAGGTTCATGATTAGGCGACCAAAATTTGAGTACAGTTACTGTAGACCGATTTAACTCACTCTTCGCAGATTAAATTTGTTCCATCGAGTTATTTTACTTTTTGGGTGATTTCAGTAAGTAAAGTAAAGTACAATGTTTAGTTTATATATAACCAGAATGGTCTCCTGTCCGTTAGACTTCTCGCGTTTCCCATTCGTTGGATCTCAGGTTCCTACAATTCAGAAATTGACCCAAACATTTGAGATTCTGAATTCACTTCAAGCGTCTCCCATTCTTGATTCGAGGTTGCGCGTACGGTGAAGTGGAATTTCGCGGCTTTGATTTTTGTGCGAGTGATTATGTGTCGGGATTGAAGAGCACTTATCAGCTCTTTTTATCGATCATGAGAGGATGTGTTCATCGTCGAAGTTACCCCTGACGATTCCATCAATTACGCCCGTTTTCTCCCTCTTGGCCATCGTTTGCTTCGTTGGTCTTAATGCTGAATTGATCAACACTCCGAAAAGTACAACTGACGGCACTTCAGCGTCGCCGTTGAACATCTCCATCTCACCCCAAGCCAGTATTTCTTACTGTGCGGACAATCATTGTGCTTTTGGATATCAGCCCCACTCCGCATTGGTTCGGTGCTCATTTCTACCGATCGAGTTTCTAGACTGCGAGGAACCGGAAGATTTGAAAGGGAATTATTCGAGGAAGGAGGAACTCGGTTACGGTTGTGTGAAGTTTGGAGGGCAGAGGTATTTTTGCACTCACCGTCTAAATTTACTGTTGTATCTTTTCAAGTTCGTCATTTAGGTACGAGCAAGTTGAAAGGACATCTGTTGAATGCACAGTGCTTCCCGGTATCGAATGCTTCGGAGATCGGAAGTTTCGACGTGAAGGCTTTCCCTGCATCAACTACCGTGGTCACTACTTCACCACCACTCTGCTGTACAGTGTATTGCTGGGTTTTTTGGGAATGGATCGGTTTTGCCTCGGGAAAACAGGAACTGCCGTCGGGAAACTGCTCACTTTGGGAGGAGTAGGCATTTGGTGGATCGTCGATATTGTGCTGCTGATCGTTGGTATCTTACGTCCGGAGGACAATAGCAACTGGGTTCCCTACGCTTGAGTTTTATCGCGGAGACAGAAGAGCCAACGATGGATTTGAAACCTCTCATCACGTGTAAGTTTCGTTTTAGACGAAGACCACCAAGAAGAAAAAAAAATGTCCACATAATTGGAAGAAAGCCGAAAAGCCTCCATCACCTCTTGTTTTGCTAGATTGCATATTTGTCTGCTGAAGTGTATGTTCTATTTGTGGCATTAAACGGCTTTGGGCGTGACTGAATCAACTATTTCCATCCCTGAAGTGCTGAAGATATCTGTGTTTTATCAATGAGCTTATTTTAATGATTGTAATTGGTTGAGTATTCAAGTTACGAAGCATTTATGCCAAAAGAAGGCCGTTTTATTCTGTCAGAAACCATGTACATACATTTTTTTAGATACCGGAAGCCTTCATTTGTTCGGTGGATTGGAGACCCATTTGGTGAACGGGATACCCTTGGAATCGATCGAATGGAGGCGATCATACGGTCGACCCCCGAAAACA
>CAJPEX010003469.1:0-28772 GCA_905338405.1 Notodromas monacha
GCATGAGGACATATGCATAGAATAAGGATATACTTGATTTACAAGATATATACAGTAATGCTGTTAGTGGTATTTTGTTTGAATAAATGAGCGCGAATCTGGGTAAGTTTGCCGTTTTTCTTCAAAACATTTTTAGCTCGTCGATTTTATGAAAATTGTGATTATGATGGAAAGAATCATACTCAAGCAGCGCGATCACTTGAGGGGTAGAATGATTCTTAAAATGGAGGATCAAATGTTTTTGGACAGATAGTAGCGTATTTTAATCCTTGTATGAAAGCATTTTTACGAACTGGTACTGGCAGTTCCCATTTTTGCGAAAAAATGTTTTCCTTCATTTGAAGGAACTGAAGACAGCTGCAGGAAACATTTCGCAGCGAAAAACAAATGTAAGAATGTGCACTTTTTTTTATAGACTCTCTCTTCTCTTCGGGACCAAAATGCTGTCTTGCTCTTCGTCAACATTTCTCATGTAGACAAGCGTTCTGGGAGTTTCGGTTATTGTAGGACGGGTTCTTGCGAGTTTCGTAAAGGCATTGCAATAAATCGTGTTCATTGCCCTGTTTTGGTCGGAAAACACTGGGGTTCGGCACGCGACATAATGGACGGGAACAGCTCCAAATGTTTAGATAAGCCACAATAAATATTTTGAATTTACCGTTATCTTTAGAAAGGTTTACGTCGTGGTGCTCGAGCCAAAATGCACTGAATGACACAAGCTGAACAATTCCCTGTTGCTTTTTTATATTTGTTCACGGCTACATGTCGCTATGAGAATTTCGGTGACCAATGTCAGGTTTGTTTAATGCGCAAACTTCGTATGCTGCGTTAAATTGTAATTTCACCTATTTTCGCTTCGTATAGATCACATGCCTGTGACGGCAAAACCTAAGATTCATTTTTTATTTTACCAGCCCTTCGGAGAATCAAAAAGTAAACCTCGTCCGTAATACGAACTACTTAAAACTCAACGAACGCAAATAAACTGTACCTGAACCGAACGAAGAACAACAGAAAGCACGCACGACAGTGGGGTGAGCAATTCGAAAATTTGTCATTGACGAATAGTTGAAACTTGGAATAATTCAACTCTCAAGCATAGTAGGTACAAAGCTCTTGTTCTGCGCTTTTTTCTTTTTCCTAATATTTTTGTACGTATGGATTACAGCAATGATTTTGCCGATTTTTGTCACATTGTCCGAGTTCTATACGCATCTCCAGGAAATTTGCATGATTTTGACAATTTTGGTCAGATGAAGTACAGTATGTAGTTGTTTTCAGTCACTTTTTGTCTTGATCAAAGTACACTTGAAAGTGAGAAAAGAAAACTTGAAGAACTATACTGCTCTGGCAATTTTACATCTTCACAATTTATTTATTCCGCATTTCTCCAGGTCCAGCATTTCGAGATAGCTGCAAATGTGATTTCGAAATTAATTTCTTATTTTAACTTTTTCAAACAATATCAAAATTTGCGAACGAAAACTCAGTTCGTAAACGTTTTCTCGGAATACTTTTGAATGCACCGGATATGTTGACCTCTTTGGCAGAAGTTATGAAGGTACGCACCGATTATTAAATTTATTGATTTCTTGAAAAATTGCACGGAAATGCTTTTTTCAGATGCAATTGTATTTCTTCTCAACATTGATGAATGTAACCTAACGTTTCGAAAATGTTCGAGTAATCCTGATGCATTATGATTTTGTTTGAATTCGTTTTGAGTAGATCTGCTGTACATGTACTTTATCTTCAGTCTTTCTTATAGTCCGATTTTCTTCCGCATGAAATTGTACATATCTCAAAATCGAGGGTTGCATGTTCAGACCTCAGGGATGTCTGACGGTGTCTATGAATGACAGAATCGTACGAACTCATATCTCAAATTCTAAATATAATTGAAGAACGTAGTTCTGCTTGTCAAGCGGAATTTTTGCGTCCACTCAGAAAAGTTACACGGACGCGAATCCCTGCACTTTCGGGTCACGGGAGCTTTGTCATTGTTCCGCACTGGAAGTCAAGAGGCGCAACAAGCCGACATTTGTCCAACGATGTCACTTTCAGCAAGGATATGTTTGGGTACTTGTCCTGGTACAATTTGGATACGCGTATACTGCATATAAATCATGTTGACGATGCCTTTGTTTTGGCGACGAAAAATCTTTTGTCGATGCTTATATACGTAACCAATAGGTATACTCATTGGAAAAAAATTGGCATGCGCGTCGTCACTGGCATATATATATATTTATAATTTTTTACAAATCTAAACTTAAAGTTCAATTCTCAAACTTCTTCTTGATTTAAATATTCAAAAATGTCTTCAATGTTTCTCGTGGGCCAGCGAGCTCAATTTAGTTCATTTTATTCAACAGGCAACGTTACGAATTGGAAAAATCAAATTTGGTCGACTGCTCTTTTTCTCAATTTCTTGAGATGTGGCAAGTGACCACTTCTCGTCCTCAAAAAGCAGTTCAATTGTATGTACTGTACTTCTGACCGTATTATTTTTCGTAAATACAGAATGTGCAGTTTTGAGGATGAACTCATTCGAAGAATTTTAGTGAATCATGTAATTTCTACAAAATTTTAAGATCGCCCTGCTATTTCACAAATTATAATCAAAATAAATTTAGTCTGTTGACAATGTGCTACACTGAACTGCACCAATTACTCCTTTCACAATTTCAGAAATATTTGTGGGTGAAATTCTAGGGTTTCCTGTTTTGTATAAATGAAAAAAAGCGGGTTAAAAAATTTACCGAACCTTCAACGATCCCAAAATAATCTTTGGGTCTTGAATGGATTCAAAATTTAGACGTTGACATTTTAAATGAAGAGTTGTAAAGCCGAATTAGAATTTTAAATATTTTAAAACATGCTGCATTTCACGAATTATAAGGGCTAGGCAATTTGTTGAAGTTCGTGAGGATTCCAAAAAGAGAGGAATACAAAACAACGTGAACGCTGAAAAGCGGCAAATAAAGTTTTCTGTTCATTCATTCATTCAAAACAAGCACATGTTGATGTTGCTTTGTGCAGAAGTTCTGACAAATTTTTCGTCGACTGCGCTGGGAAATCATCAATGCCTCCTTGAAAATCTGTCACAAAGGAAAGATTCATCCCGTGATTGAATAAAAAAAAAATATCTTCTACAGGCTTTTGCGATGAGACATAAAGCGACTGACTTGCGTGTGAAACGAAACTCGAGCCGAGTTTGGGTCGAGCTATCATATGGCGCGTAATGACCAGTGTCGGAAACGAGATTAAGCTAATTGACCTCATCAAGTGAACTAATGAAATGCACGTGTGTTGAGAGGCTCTGTGGCCTGGATCACCGCTACGAATTTGCTTTGCTGACGTATGCGGAGAACGTTTTCATTCCTGCGAAAGGGCGAAGAATAACGATGAGAGACGTCGACCAAGTTTTCCTCTTAGTCACGTTTCGTCCGCGGGCTCGGCGCATTAAAATAAAATCTGTCACTATCGAGTGCCGACCTAGGTAAGCGGGGTTACGAACTTTTTCCCTGCTGCATTAATTGTTTTTAATGTCCTCAATAATGCATTTCACTTAAATGTTAGCTTACCTTTCAGCCAGAAGCAATTCGAAACCGAAGACAAATTCCGGAGTTTTTTTTTTTTTCGTTGGAGAGCTGCACTGTGGATTTTTTATTTTAGGAAAGGCCGATTTTGTTTTACGCCGAGGTGCTTTTTTTTTCGCGCTGAAGTTTATCGCTTTTGATGATAAGGCAATGTTTCAGCGTGTCTCATTGATTGCCGAATCCACGTGGAAATCTATCTTTTCGTGTGGACAAATCTTGGAAAGTTCAAAGTTCTTGAGAGGTCCCATGTTGTTCCTTCAAATTGAGTTAATTCTGATTTGAAATAAGTTCCTTCTCACTTTGAAAGCTTAGTACCCCGTTTTACATCCGGATCGAGGCTGGTAAGAGAAAATTCCCGTTGAAGATCACAGAGGCATTATTCCATTTGTTTGAAAGATGGATTTGAGTTGAATCGGAGGGAAACATAATTTATAAAAATACACTTTGTTTTCAAGTTCAATCTCATTTAATTACAGTGCTGTAGTTTTCATTCTTTCTGACTTGAGGATTTTGCTTTCATGTATTGCATCGTCTTCTTGATTAAAGTTTTTTTTTTTAATTGAAAGCTGGCTTTTCTTGAAGGAAAGATGATAAATGCAGCTTGTGGTTGATGTAACTACCGAAGAATCCTCATATGATCTTCGGAATGCATTTCAAATTGAATTAAAACCCTTAACGGTAACACTTGGTTACCCAAAATTTTATCTATATCTGTTTGCCTATCGTTTACCCACAGAAAAATGAGTATTTTTAGAGCATGTTTGAGATGTTTCAGAAAAAACGGACCAAAGCGAAGATAAAGAGGCTGAGTTTCCATCTGCTGAAAATTGTTTGATGATGTAGACCCCTGCGGAATTGGAACAATCCTTATTTTTTGCTGCGTGAATGCAAGAATGGAGTAGCTCTTAATTTTTTTTCATAGTGATTATTGTATCAGACTTGTAAAAAAGACTATTTGAACTCTCTTATACTGTGCATTGAACGGAAAGAAAAATCTATTATTGAAAGCCTACCCTGGTTTTATGAATAGGTTAATGTGATCAATACTCTTAATATGTTTTGGAAAACCTTGTGATACGATATTCTGAGAGGTTTTTCTTTTAAGGAAATTCCCGGAAGGCTGAATTTGACATGAAAAAACTGCAGGAAAAATTAAAATTTGACAAAGCCCCTTCCTGTGACACCGTTTCTTCTGTTGCTCTTGTAAGAAACTTCGCTTCCGAGAGAGGCATAATCACAGTTTAAGAAACCTGGTCACAGTGAACATTTTAAATTACAGGAGAGGCAATGAATCATGCTCCCAATCAAAACAATGAAGGAAAAGAAACGCATATATAGGAAAGTGCCACGAGACAGACATCTTCATTTCGGTGCAGTTAAAAAACAATTTCCCGTTTTAAATTGAGCTCGCTACACAAGTTTGTTAACCGAGGAATTTTTGCCGAAGAAAACCGAGGGGTCTGCTAACTCATGGGGAGGGGTTCCTAACCGGGGGTTGACTGTAATTGTACCGCAGATGCGCTTGGAATGATTGTTGCATTGTAAATTTGTAAGGCACGTTTCGATCCGATAACATTCATCAAGTTTCATAACCAACACAGGCACACAAATAGGAACACAGTGCATATAAATTACGACCAACTTCAGATCTTGCTCGCAAAAAAAATTATAATAATAAAAAAAATTGTTCGAACAAAACAAAATCAACAAAATCATGCCGGTGCTGATGCCGCCGAAACTATAGACTTGTCATGCGCTGAAATTTCGCTCGATTCCGGGGCGCAGACGAAGCTCAAATTGACAAAAGAAATCGGAGCCTCGCCAATCCTGACCTCGCACACGGAATTCCCGCCCGCGACGCTGACTTTAGTTTTGCTCGCATCTTCGCCGAGTCCGTTGTTCATGCCGGGTTTGTTCTTCTTCTTCCTTGACCTCGTGATCTTCTGCTCCAACTCGGACAAAGACTTGCCTCGGGTCTCAGGCAGGCATACGAAACAAAACAACGCAGCCAGCAAGGAAACTGCGCCATAGAACCCGAAGGATCCGGCTTCCGTCAACCCGTGTTTCATCATGAAGTAGAACTGGAACACGGCCCAAGTCGCGATGTTGTTGACGATGGACACGAGGCCGGAGGCGACGCTTTTCGCCTTCCTCGGGATCAGTTCGCCCATGAGGATGAAGAAGACGGGTGCGAACCCGAGGGAGAACCCGGCTGTGAAGACAATCAACGCGGCTAGTGGGATCCAAGAGTAGGTTGTGGCGAACTGGTCGAAGAAGTGGTCGTGCGTGAGTGCGTAGTAGTAGAAAGCGAAGACCAGGTGTGCTAGGCCCATTGTGATCCCGGATCCGACGACCAACGTTTTCCGTCCGACCTATCGAAAGGTTAAAGAAGAAAAAAATCATTACATCTTGTCATCCAGCATCTGGCAAAAATGAAACGATTTTTAATACCGTGTTCCTCGAAAAATACGCTAGTTTTTGTAATTAACCCCTTTTTTGCAATCGCGATGATGTAAGGTAACGATGAAGTTGAACGCTTCGAAGTGCAGTAAAATCTCTTCACAACGGAGCAGTTGGGACCAGGGATAAAGCTTCGTTTTTAACAATAAATTTGTTATAAATTATTTTTAACGTTTCAGCTATTGGGTATCAGGGACCTGAAGGATGAATTTGTTGTAAGCAATAACTATATATAAAGATGATATTCGTTTTGACGAGATTCTACCGTACAGTATAGTACAATAAGAATGTGTTTTTCCGCAGGCCATACATGCCTAAGTTTTTTTTTACGAAAAAAATATGCATAAAACTGGATAATCATCAGCATTCCTGAATTCCTCAATCGAAAAAAATAATCCGAAGATACTCGGTCCAGTTTTAAAATAAAGGAAAAATTAAAATTCATTAATACTGAGTAGCTGACGTCGGACTAGACTGAATTCCGTTTCTGGTTCCCTCTGCGTATTTTAAATAAACAATACTGAATTTATTGTTTAAATGTTTTTCTAAGGTTCTATCCAATTCAAGCGTTTTTTTTCAAGTACGCGGATGCTACTTCTTAGTTCTGAGCAATTTCTTTTACTTGGAAAAGATTTGGTTACTTCGAGTAGCGTATCAGAACGCAAAATTTACTTCCCTATTGCTGCTCATAAATCCCACAGCTATGCGAGTTGAAAAAAAATTCTGACAGGCTTATGTTATATTCATCAAATGGAATAATTTAAGGCGTCCTTTGAACCGTTTCCGACAAATCAACAAACCCAGAAACATTTACTCTGGAAAATATTCTGTTTTGAATTATATTCTGTTCCGGGAATGAGGTTTCCTTTCTATATGTCAAAACGCAGAAAAAGCACGTGAAATATTATGTTTTGAATAACTGCCAAAACAAACATCAGCTAGAAGTAAGAACACCGCAAAATTTGTTCTAATAGCGATAACTGAATTTAGGTTTGTTGATATTAGATTTGAACTTGTCTATACGGGAAGACTGCAGAATTTTTTTAGTCAACCCTTGTTGCCGTCTCCAAAAGCAGAAAAAACGAATAAAATGCCGTTTTAGTTTGAGACCAATGTTTTTTTCGAGGTAAAACGTTTTGAATATCTGATACGTCGCACAGATGAAGCATAAAGCCATGAACTGATTTGGAATCATGATACAATTGCAAACACTACAGTATTATGTTTCCCTCAACGAATTTCTGCAGTGACAAAAAAGGCCTAGAGACTAAAATGCTGGTATGCTCTGCACATACAGTGCTCATGCGATTTGACAATGTTTCATTATTTGAAATTTCTGAATTTCGAGGACTGTATATGCTCGCCGAGAACTTGCCCTCAAGCTATAAATTAAGCCAAAAATCAGCTTATTTGCAATTGCACAATTCGCTACAGCTGTGTCGAATGAGTTGCCGCCCTCACCTTGTCGACGATAACGACAGCCACCAGCACGAACACCAGCTGCACAGCGCCTACGATGCAAGTCGACACCATTGGGCCGAAAGATCCCCCGCCGACAGACTCAAAAATGTCGACAGTGTTGGACGAAATGGCGAGTGCCCCAGTGAATTGCCGCAGGATGGCGAATACGACGAGAATGGCGATCGGCTTCATGTACTTCCAGCGAAACACTTCCCGCATGGACAAAGCATGCCCTGCTGAAGAGGCGTCCAAGTACGCCCGCAGCTCGTCGAACTCGAGTTTCACGTCACGGTTGCCGCCGCGGAGCTGCATGAGGGCGGCGGTGGCTCGGGTGTCGTCCGTGTCGTGGGCCAAGAGCCACGCGGGGGACTCGGGAACCCAAACCCCGACCGGAACAAGCAGGGATATCAAAACGGCGTTGAAGAGCGCCAATGTCTGCCAATTGACGATGCTGCCCACCAAGTACACGATGAGCATGGACGCCACCTGATGCAAAAAATAAAATAAAATAGAATATTATACATAATGTATATACGTGTAGAAATTAAGTAGCCTAAATTATTTGTAGCACCCATTTGCTTAATTCTAATATGAATAGAATGCCGATTAAAGGGTTTTCTGCGCAATGCTTTATAGAAAAATCTGTCATCTCAATCTCTGAAAACCCCACACTTCAAGTTTTAAAAAAATCGTCTAAAAAGAAATCAGTCTCATTTTAGATTCCAAAAAATTATTGGGTTCTAATATAGGAATACAAGTACTGGACTGTATTAACTAATAAATCTCTCTTTAATTCTGCGTGTCTCCAAAACCGCATTTCATTTTCTATTCATTTAAATCTGCGGTTTTAATGCTTAAAAATATTATTGTAAACATTCTACGTTTTCCAGTGTTTTTCCTTCGTATGGAATGGAAGAATTTCTCAAGGAAATGTTATCCATGACACGTTTTTCTATGTATCTTCTTTCTTTTAATATCTGCAAAAATGGCGATTCAAATTCTGGAAACGACTCAAAATATCTACTGCCGCCATCGTTTAGACAAAAAAAAACGAAAGCTCAAGACAAGCCAAACTGAAAGCGAAAAAAAACATTTAATAAGCCAAGACAGAATCTCTTCGAAGACTTCGTGTACAGCTGCGCCATCTTCAGATACAGCCTTGGAAGTTCAAAAATATATTATCGAAGATATTTTGATCATTTGAATGGTTATCCGATTTTATGGCAAAGTTTAACCTTTGGGTTCGTCCCAGTATTTCTACTTCTGTACTTCGGATTAGGCTATCCGACATTTTGTAAAATGAACATTCATGAGGAATAAGAGCATGGAAAAACAACTTTTTCAACACGGATGGGCCCACTGTGAATGTATTCGTCTGCCCAAAGCATTAAAACGTCGATTCTCCCTCAATCTTTCAAAGTCTAATAAAGCAAAAATACGCTTCGAGACTAGTTAGTTTACCTGAGAAACCATTGTTGCCGCCGAGATGAACCCGCGGGTGCGGGATGAGGAAATTTCCGCGAGATACAGCTGCCCTACGGGCATCACCAAGCCTGCTAGAACCCCGTTCAGCCCAGCTGCTGTCAACATCAACGAGAACGACGGCGATAACGCTATCATGACCCACGTGACACCGGTTGGAATCAGTGACATCCACAAGATGGTTTTCCGCCCTGTTCTGGCCATCAGCGGACTCGCCAGCAATGATCCACCGATCGCAGTGAGAAACGGAATGCTTGCTACGGGTTGCCGAAGAAGCAAAAAAAAAAAAAAAAGAATCTCGTGTCATAAATGTCATCGTTTTTCCTTGAACCTTTTCGAACGATTAGTTTTACTGACGACGATGTGACAAAATAAAAAAATACTGCAAAACGAGCAGGTTTATCCCATTTTTTTAATATGTGCGTTTGACGCTTAATTGCGCCATTCTGATGATCAATGGATTTGACAGTAAGGATCCATCGATAGCATTGATTACGCTTTTTAAAAATTACGCTTGATGCAGGTTGCCGAGAAATGAAAATTAAAAATAAATCGAGATCATTATTTTATCGTGCAATGCCTCTTTCGGGGTGATCAATTTTATTTCGACCAACTTATGCATTATAAATCGATGAATGAGAACGGAATTCTGAAGTTTGATTCAATTGCAATCGATACCTTTTCGCGTTATTTATAATTGTGGGGAACTATAGATGCACGAACCCCTTTGAAAATTCATATTTTGTGTGTACTCAATTATTTTTAGTTTCATTTGCAGTGAAAAATTAATAGAAGGATCTGTGAAAGTTTGAATTCGACAGGGCACTTCAGACATGCGAAATTCCGAGTTCTCAAGCATATTCTTGCGGGATATTTGCGAACGAAATTAAAATCCTGAAAAAGGAATCCAAGACAGCTCCATTTTGCAAGACAAACCATCGGCCCAGATTTTCTTAGAAAATCGAATCAATCTGAAGGTAAATAGGATATAATTATCTCCAAACACTTCAACGTTACGAACATTTTCTGCTCACTGGTTCCTGTTGTTGCACTGTCAATAATCAATTTTCGTCTCTGATTCAAAATTTCATCAACTTCACAACAAACTTCACGCAGAAAATTTCCTAAACGTGACGAAAATTACCTTCGTAGCATCTTCTTAGCTTCACATGAAACATGGAAAGCGCAAAAAGTTGTCAGTAGTATAGGACTTAGTTGCGTTGACGCGATCAATGTAAACGTTATGATCGTTTGAAGCAGTGATCGTTGTCGTTACTTTAGTCGTATTTATGTTTCCTGACCATGATTTTTTTCTTTCTGATTTATACTCACACACAAGAGACTTTTCAGTCTCGGTGAATTCGAATGGTGCGTTTTCGTCTGCGTCGAACGAAGGAAAGCCTACAGAAACGTAGGCCATAAATACTCCGATCATGAGTCCTCGCACTGATCCCAGCAATGCCGCCAAAGTCTGTGGGAAAATTTTGGAGAATTTTTCTTTGTAGAATCAGGTAACTCAGCGTGACAACAAAAATACTTGGGCAATTTAATTTACTTAATATCGAGTTACGCTCGGTGGAATCTCGATTTATTCAAGATTGTTTCAGAGGGCGAGGAATGTGCGAATCACCAGGAATCCAATTAATAACTCATGGAAAACCTCTTTTTTAAAGCCAAGTTTAAGGTATGGTGTGAAATAAGTGCAAAAGAGTGAACATTTAAATGGCAAATCCGCGAATGTAATCTTCCTTTTTTTTTATTGATGTGCGGTACATCAGATACAGTATACGATCGACTCTGATTATCAAGTCATTGACTTTGTACCCTTGTCCGGATAATCGAATACAGTATCACGATTCATTCAATACTGCAGACATTTTATCCATTTGGTCGAGAAAAACAGTTCTACTGTATTATAATCGTACCTAAATTCGCTCAAATCTCAGTGCATAAACTTTTATAATCTGGGAATCAGTACGACTGTGAGCGACTTGTCCATTTCACCATGCACACGTACCGCGTTATTTTTTATGATTCATTTTTTGTGGATGTTTAATTGAGATTTTGGTACAATTTTTACAAGTGATATTGTAGTCGAGGTGCTCTATTGATACTGTTTGAAAATCGCATTTATCTTGAGAAGAAATTGACGTGAGCTTTTGCAACGCGTTCATGATGATCTATCTTTGAGCTAAAGGAAGATTTTGTCATTTGAAAATTGTGGCATTATTTTTCCTTGCCCAAAACAACAGTTAAAATTTCAAGAAAGTAACACTATCTTTTAGATTTTTCGGGTGAACTTGCGTCCACGGTTTTAGGATGACAATTCCGAGTCCTCCTTCAAAAAAAAAATTTTTATGCAGTATTCGTGTAAATTCAACATTCTGCTCTTCGCGGTGATATATGAATGATGTTAATGTGCATGCTGCGGGATTCACTTCGAAATTCACGAGCAATCCATTCACGTTCATTAGTTTTGGCGAGATTTACTGTAATTCTCGAAGACCTACAGTATTTGTGAAAAGTGATTCAAGGTATGATTGTTTTAAATTCATTGTTTTCTCACCTGGCGGCCGAAGCCGGGCTCTTGGTATACCGGTCTGAAAGGCATGAGTACGGTACATCAGATACAGTATACGATCGACTCTGATTATCAAGTCATTGACTTTGTACCCTTGTCCGGATAATCGAATACAGTATCACGATTCATTCAATACTGCAGACATTTTATCCATTTGGTCGAAAAAAAAACAGTTCTACTGTATTATAATCGTACTTAAATTCGCTCAAATCTCAGTGCATAAACTTTTATAATCTGGGAATCAGTACGACTGTGACCGACTTGTCCATTTCACCATGCACACGTACCGCGTTATTTTTTATGAATCATTTTTTTGTGGATGTTTCATTGACATTTTGGTACATTTTTCCAAGTAATATGGTATTCGAGGTGCTGTATACTGTTTGCAAATCGCATTTCTCTTGAAACGAAATTGACGTGAGCCTTTGCAACGCGTTCACGATGATCTATCTTTGAGCTAAAAGAAGATTTTGTCATTTGAAAATTGTGGCACTATTTTTCGTTGCCCAACACAGCAGTTGAAATTTTAAGAAAGCGGCACTATTTTTTATATTTGTCGGGTAAACTTGCGTCCATGGTTTTAGGCTGACAATTCCGAGTCCTCTTTCAAATTGTTTTTTTTATGCAGTATTTTTTTCATGCAGAAAATGTCAGTATTTATTATGTTTTTTTTAGTAAATTCAACATTCTGCTCTTCGCGGTGATATATGAATGATGTTAATGCGCATGTTGCGGGATTCACTTCGAAATTCGCGAGCAATCCATTCACGTTAATTAGTTTTGGCGAGATTCACTGTAATTCTCGAAGACCTACAGTATTTGTGAAAAGTGATTCAAGGTATGATTGTTTTAAATTCATTGTTTTCTCACCTGGCGGCCGAAGCCGGGCTCTTGGTATACCGGTCTGAAAGGCATGAGTGCACCTGAATTCGTATCCTCGATTGATTTTTTTTTTTTTCAAAGAAGGAAACTGGTTGCTTGAGGCTATACCACGTCTTTCTAAGATGCACGATCACTGGTTCACTCGGATTTGATTTTAGATCGTTAATTTTTTTCAGTTGATAATTTCTTTCGATGACCACAGGGAGTTGTATCTGTTGCTTGGCTCGGTTCGGAAATGCTGCTGAGTCCAACCAGGAGGGTTCTGACTTTTATACGGCAGCCAGGAAGCCCCCAGCCACGTGGGTTTTAATTGACGGGAAGTTGTTTTCTTTTTTCAGTTTTTGCATAATCTGTTTCTTTCTTTTATGACTGGGGTCTTGGGGTTCCGCGGAAACCCGCAGGGGGAAGCTGTGGGTTTCCCGGGGACGCATGGCGCAAANACTGTAATTCTCGAAGACCTACAGTATTTGTGAAAAGTGATTCAAGGTATGATTGTTTTAAATTCATTGTTTTCTCACCTGGCGGCCGAAGCCGGGCTCTTGGTATACCGGTCTGAAAGGCATGAGTGCACCTGAATTCGTATCCTCGATTGATTTTTTTTTTTTCAAAGAAGGAAACTGGTTGCTTGAGGCTATACCACGTCTTTCTAAGATGCACGATCACTGGTTCACTCGGATTTGATTTTAGATCGTTAATTTTTTTCAGTTGATAATTTCTTTCGATGACCACAGGGAGTTGTATCTGTTGCTTGGCTCGGTTCGGAAATGCTGCTGAGTCCAACCAGGAGGGTTCTGACTTTTATACGGCAGCCAGGAAGCCCCCAGCCACGTGGGTTTTAATTGACGGGAAGTTGTTTTCTTTTTTCAGTTTTTGCATAATCTGTTTCTTTCTTTTATGACTGGGGTCTTGGGGTTCCGCGGAAACCCGCAGGGGGAAGCTGTGGGTTTCCCGGGGACGCATGGCGCAAACGCGCGGCCAGATTATTTGATCATTGCCTATACCCAACTGAGGGCTTTTCGGAAGTTTGATAGGCTCCGATTTCCGCCAGTTTTACGATAAAATAGGGATTGACTGGAAGGATGACACGAAAAAAAAAAACAGCGTCGATGAGGAGACGAGCTCAAAAGATCAAGTATCCGTACCCTAATCTAACTTGACCTGACATGAACTAAGACCTGAAATGGACTAAATTTACATCGTTCGCTGTTTTTAAAGTTGCTCGGCCATCCTTGCTACTCTTTTCCTAATCTGCTCTTTTAAATGCTCCCTGTACTGGTGTGAAGATGTTCTTAGTTTCTTGAGACTTCATCTCTTTGGTGTACGTCAATTTCTCAGCTGTGGTAAGTGTGCCGAGCAGGTCAGACAGTCGGAAATTATCCAAATCAATGTACATGACATGTTTCCATTTCTCCAAAAAATATATTTAGCATGATCTATTTTTCAACGTTGAAAAATGGCTTGAATGTACGGATATTTATTTGGTGAAGATACGCCCATTCCCTCAAATTACGCTTGTCGAATCCATTCGCTCCGCAGATTCAATATTTTAAATGGTTAGACAGGTTTCAATTAAGTTAAAATCGGATCTGGATGGTAAAAGAGCCGACTTCGCGTGAAAACCTCTGCATTTCAGAAATGTTTTTTTTTTCAACAGTGGCTGGTGTAAGAAATTACACGAGATTTTTATGAACCCATTGTTTAGGACAGAAGACTTCAGCGACAGTTGGGACTTGGGAGACACACGTTTTTCCTTCCCGTGTTTTGCTTATCGGACCCTGAAAATCGCGGTAACATGGGGGTTTATTTTTATCGTACCTGTTTTTCTTCTTTCAGGAATGCTCTGCACAAAAACAGTCAACAGCACGGTAATACAATTTTTAAAAATTCATATTGAAAAAATCTAGCGCAACTCGCTACAGTTCATGGGATTTTTGGCGCGGTTGATAAAATGAGCACCATTTGACAATTGCTGTCCGCCTGCATTCCGTTGGTAAACTGTTCATTCTTGTGTTCAATCGCATATTTTATGTAAAAGGAAATTTCAAACTGTCGTAAATATTGCCGAAATTTGACCCAAAAAATTAAATACCTATCGTGTCAATTCTGGGAAGCACAAGGCGAGCCGTAAAAAAACGTTACTAGGTGAGTTGTTTAAAGGAAGGGCTCGGAAAGTGTTTTGCGAACCAGCTAAACTTAGTGGACTGACAGCCACGAGCAATTCCTTCAACAAAGGAAGAGTTTATAACTGACTCACAAAGGAGATGAATAAAGCACAAAAAAGCGTTGATAAGAGTCACCTGTTCATGCGCGTGTTTTCTCATGTCATGGGAATAGCAGATCATCCCCACGAAGAAAGTCAGAAAGAATTCTAGCCGATTTTTTTTTGTAGATGAGAGCAGCGCATATCTTACTATGCGTCTGTATGCTACTGTTTTTATCATTGAATAACATAATGTCAGCTAGGAAAAATAGGCTTTGTTGTCAGCAATTTGTCTAAAATCTGTTGTATGTGGGAACAGTTGAAATTTCAGAAAACATAGGGGTTACGTACCGGTTTTTTCCCCGGACCGTCTTTTTAACACAGTATAATTTTTTCTGCCAAAATTCTTGAAGTACTGTGCTGTGTTCGTTTTTTCGAAGTTTCTGAAAAAATGTAGCGCGTGCGAAAATCACCTCGTCAGCGGTAGATTTCCTGAAGATATTTTAAACGAATTGAAGTTTGATTGCTTGTGTATTACTGTACTTCCATAATGACGGAGTGACTTTACGCAAGTCTTTGGTTTTCCTAACGCAGAAAGAAGCAAGGCTGGTCGGAGTGAAAAATCTATGTAAATTGTTTTGGGAGAGAATAGAGCTGTGAAATGAATCCCAGTCATAGCTTGTCCATTATGGAATATTGTTCATTTATTCTTCGTCAAACGCAGACTTTTTGAATTTTTTCCGGAATGACTAAACTTTTCAGCTCCCGATGGACTTGGAAATTTTGCGAAGAGCAATTCTTCGTGCAATATTCCGATGGCGTCATATATGTGTACCCGATTTTCTTTCTGCTGCTGTCCCCGATGTAAATTTTTTTTCATCAATATTTCTTTCCCCAGAAAATCTACGTTGAAGAAATGCCGATATTCGTCGATGCAATTCCAAGATGCAGGATGTGTACGAAAACGGTCAAAGTGACTCACGATGGCCCTTATTTTATTTCCGTCCGGCGCCGTATAACCTTAATGGTTTATATCCGCCCATTACGTTCATTTCCTATGCTGACGTCACGCGCATTGTAAACAAATCCGTGCCCCGTGTCGTCTACGTTTCCGAGAAACGGACGCGACACCGAAAGGAACGCCGCGAAAAAGACAAGAAAATATAAAAAGTTAATAAACAAATATTCATGCATTATTAGTCGCTGCGTCCGTTTATTTTGAGGAAGACGTTGCGAAATGTTGGTAGGAAGTCTGCTTGAGTTCGCTATACAGTATAGTGATTCGGACGGTCAGTCAAACGCACGACGAGAGGTCAAATGTCGATGTGACACCATTGCACCGGCTCGAGGAACGGAACTGTATTCGCTCAAGAAAGCTAGTTCCGGTGAAGTTCGGGATTCAAATCACCCCGGAATTTGTGGATCAAAAGCGATGATAATTCCAGAAAATTCTTGAAACTAGAGGAAGGAGGATTTTTATTTTTCCAAGGGAAAGAAAGTCGATCTACTCAGACTTTACAAATATGACGACGCGTCAAGTGGAAGTCATAATAGCTTAACTGATGGTATTTATCTCGAAAGTAGGGTGATGTTTTCATATCGGTGTAAACGACATTCTTCAAACTAAAAAAATTTAAAAATGATCGTTTTCCTCCACAGTCTGCTATCCGAAGTGAAAATCGGTGGTAGTACAAGTCCGTTGAGGGAAGCGTATTCTATCTAAAATCTGTTATCTGAAGTACTACTGTACTTCGCATATTTTGAAGGGCTTCATTTTTTTGCGTATGAATGTCTAAAAGTTTTAAAACTAAAAGTGAGCTAAAATTCTTGTCACTCTACAAATATATTTCCTACTCGCGCAGATATGGGAAACATTTTAAAATTTTTCGATGCTCAATTTTGTGGGGAATGTGTTTTATCCTGCGATCGTTCCTAAACGTGTGCATGTTGTGATCGGAGCTATCTAAGCAGAATCTCTCCGCAAAAAAAACAAAAAAAAAACAACCTTTGGGCACGAAAGGAAAATCCTTCGCATTGAACACTGCATTTCCTCGAGACATACACATTTGTGGCTACACCGTGGTGACCTCAATGACACACTCAAAAAATAAAACAAATATTGCAAGCAACATTTCTTCGTAACCCTGCTCGTTATTAATTGTCAATGGGATTCTACTGTACTGTATATTTATCACTATAGGTGCCCCCGATGCATTTTGGTCGAAGGACAAATCCATGCGATCCCGGGTGTAACATTGCCCTAGTATCCCCTAGCTTTTCCCAATCAAGTCATCCCCAAGTTCTTGACCGCATATCTGACGATGGCTTTTATATAGCCTTACAACCGAGGAAACATGGGGACAAAAGGGAGAGACGTGGAAACGCTTCGTGTTTCAGGAACGCGGCCAAGTTGGGCGACAGAAACCAGCAGCTGGTGATAATAATTATTCGCTTGCCCACGCAAATCAAAGCATCGATTGCGACTGGCAGTTCCAGAATTAACCACTTCGTAACCAGGTTGAAGAGACGTAGATTGAGAGAGACAAAAAACGAAAGAATCAAGACTCGCTACTGCTTGTTATTTTTGTTCCACTCTGCACAAAAATATCGTGAATTAATGCGCGAAAATATCGTAAAATTAATCCGCGAAAATATCGTGAATTAGGGCGCGAAAACATGCTCGTGTGACATTTAATTCGTGAATGATATTTTTTTATAAAACGCTCGTTTTTTTTTAATGGCTGTCGATGTAAAAATGATGCTACGAGAATTTGACGCTGGAAATTTCTGCGCCTGAAAAAAAACAACCGGAAATTCAGAATAAATGTAAAGCTGTTGATTCAGCGAATGGATTACACAAATTGTAATTGCTCGAAAAGCAAAAATGAATGAATACAGCGCATGAATAAATTATGGGGGATAGAAAGAGAGCGTGTTGCAATGAATTATGAATAATTTTCTCTGTCAATACTCATGACGTTACAAGAACGCGTTTTTGTACATACAGAGTATTCTGCGTAGCATCAAGTACTCTTTCACTTTTTTTGTATATTCGTGTAATATATACGCGATTTGTGTTATCATTGTGCTAATTGAATCATTTTTTGTTCGCTTTTCCATTTTGATCGTGCAGTGCAGAACAGTATTTCTTCTCGAACCGGCTTTCCTTAGGCCATTAATTCTTATCCTCTATTTCTTTGTTGAGCCATTTTCATTTCGCCGACGCTTTTTTTTTTTTGCACAAGATTGGGTGATTGACCTTTATTTCGTAGCGGCAGGCTGCCGTTTTAGTCACCACACATCGACAAATCAAATTGAATTTTGAATTCGTAACTAAAACTTTTCTTGCTTAATTCGATACTTTTAAGATTTCCCTCTTGGTCCAGACGTTTTGTGCAAAATGAAACCCGTCGAGGAATTTTCGAGATCTTTTTTTCGGGACAGTTTACACTGCACTAAATTCTGACCTGCTAATGAGTACACCACTTGGGCATTGAGTAATTAAACTGATGCTACCTCGACAGAGTTAAGACACTGCTACTCTGTGGAAGAGACTTAAAGAACTGGATCCCGTCAACTTGATGAGTTGACTGGCTATGACAGTGAACGCCATGAAATGTTTGAGTAAGTCGTTATCAGATTTTGAGTTTCCCGGATGCCCTAATTAATCGACCAGTAAGAATCTCTACCTGTGATGGGGGATAAAGAGAAAGCTGAAACTGTCAACTTGGGAGACCGCCTAACCATTTTTAATAAATTTAATGTGCCAGTAGTAAAATTCATTTCTTGGAAATGAATGAATATAATTTCTTGGAAATGAATTGTGCCGTGTCATGGTACAGGTATCTACTTTTTCATGTATAGAGTACAGTGCACTGAAGAAAGAATAGGAAGGTCAGCATGGGCTTCCGGATGTTCTGAGGGTCTTCGTTCTTTCGCATTGTTTATTTTCATTTCTTTAAATGCTGTTCTGGCTAGAGAGAGAGAAAGAGATAGAGGGAAAAATTACGATGTTCTGAAGCACGGACCAGTGCTTGAATGANAGATGAGTCTGAAATGTTTATACTGCTGCGCAGTTCACCTTCAGTATTATCGAATTGACTACCATAAATAGAGCTTTCATCCCACTACAAAAGTATAGCCACATTTGCTGTAAGAAGTTTGATTTTTTATTTTAAAAATGATCGTTTTCCTCCACAGTCTGCTATCCGAAGTGAAAATCGGTGGTAGTACCAGTCCGTTGAGGGAAGCGTATTCTATCTAAAATCTGTTATCTGAAGTACTATTGTACTTCGCATATTTTGAAGGGCTTCATTTTTTTGCGTATGAATTTCTAAAAGTTTTAAAACTAAAAGTGAGCTAAAATTCTTGTCACTCTACAAATATATTTCCTACTCGCGCAGATATGGGAAACATTTTTCAATTTTTCGATGCTCAATGTTGTGGGGAATGTGTTTTATCCTGCGAACGTTCCTATACGTGTGCATGTTGTGATCGGAGCCATCTAAGCAGAATCTCTCCGCAAAAAAAAACAACCTTTGGGCACGAAAGGAAAATCCTTGGCATTGAACACTGCATTTCCTTGATACATACACATTTGTGGCTTTTCCGTGGTGACCTCAATGACACACTCAAAAAATAAAACAAATATTTCAAGCAACATTTCTTCGTAATCCTGCTCGTTATTAATTGTCAATATATGGGATTCTACTGTACTGTATATTTATCACTATAGGTGCCCCCGATGCATTTTGGTCGAAGGACAAATCCCTGCGATCCCGGTTGTAACATTGCCCTAGTATCCCCTAGCTTTTCCCAATCAAGTCATCCCCAAGTTCTTGACCGCATATCTGACGATGGCTTTTATATAGCCTTACAACCGAGGAAACATGGGGACAAAAGGGAGAGACGTGGAAACGCTTCGTGTTTCAGGAACGCGGCCAAGTTGGGCGACAGAAACCAGCAGCTGGTGATAATAATTATTCGCTTGCCCACGTAAATCAAAGCATCGATTGCGACTGGCAGTTCCAGAATTAACCACTTCGTAACCAGGTTGAAGAGGCGTAGATTGAGAGAGACAAAAAACGAAAGAATCAAGACTCGCTACTGCTTGTTATTTTTGTTCCACTCTGCACGAAAATATCGTGAATTAATGCGCGAAAATATCGTAAAATTAATCCGCGAAAATATCGTGAATTAAGGCGCGAAAACATGCTCGTGTGACATTTAATTCGTGAATGATATTGTTTTATAAAACGCTCGTTTTTTTTTAAATGGCTGTCGATGTCAAAATGATGCGACGAGAATTTGACGCTGGAAATTTCTGCTCCTGAAAAAAACCGGAAATTCAGAATAAATGTGAAGCTGTTGATTCAGCGAATGGATTACACAAATTGTAATTGCTCGAAAAGCAAAAATGAATGAATACAACGCATGAATAAATTATGGGGGATAGAAAGAGAGCGTGTTGCAATGAATTATGAATAATTTTCTCTGTCAATACTCATGACGTTACAAGAACGCGTTTTTGTACATACAGAGTATTCTGCGTAGCATCAAGTACTCTTTCACTTTTTTTGTATATTCGTGTAATATATACGCGATTTGTGTTATCATTGTGCTAATTGAATCATTTTTTGTTCCTCTTTCCATTTTTATTGTGCAGTGCAAAACAGTATTTCTTCTCGAACCGGCTTTCCTTAGGCCATTAATTCTTATCCTCTATTTCTTTGTTGAGCCATTTTCATTTCGCCGACGCTTTTTTTCGCACAAGATTGTATGATTGACCTTTATTTCGTAGCGGCAGGCTGCCGTTTTAGTCACCACACATCGACAAATCAAATTGAATTCTGAATTCGTAACTGAAACTTTTCTTGCTTAATTTGATACTTTTAAGATTTCCCTCTTGGTCCAGACGTTTTGTGCAAAATGAAACCCGTCGAGGAATTTTTAAGATTTTTTTCGGGACAGTTTACACTGCACTAAATTCTGACCTCCTAATGAGTACACCACTTGGGCATTGAGTAATTAAACTGATGCTGCCTCGACAGAGTTAAGACACTGCTACTCTGTGGAAGAGACTTAAAGAACTGGATCCCGTCAACTTGATGAGTTGACTGGCTATGACAGTGAACGCCATGAATTATTTGAGTAAGTCGTTATCAGATTTTGAGTTTCCCGGACGCCCTAATTAATCGACCAGTAAGAATCTCTACCTGTGATGGGGGATAAAGAGAAAGCTGAAACTGTCAACTTGGGAGACCGCCTAACCATTTTTAATAAATTTAATGTGCCAGTAGTAAAATTTTAAAGAACCTTTACTTAACACGGCACAGTACCATGTCCATAGATGAAAAAGTACATATCTCATGTCACGTGACTTCTTTCTTATCCTTCCAGTCGTACCCGAAGGCCTACAAGACTCCCAGAAGCAACTTTCGCATTGTTTATTTTCATTTCTTTAAATGCTGTTCTGGCTAGAGAGAGAGAAAGAAATAGAGGGAAAAATTACGATGTTCTGAAGCATGGATCAGTGCTTGAATGAAAAAATGCTTGTTTCAGCTTGGCCTCGGGCACGTCCCAAGAAAAAAGCCCTTTTGCTACAACGCCGAGTTCCGAGAAGTCGTTCCACTCCAATTGCGAAGCCATGCTTATTATTGCGTCCTTTCTTCATTTAAATGTCCGCTCGCTGCCTGCTGCGCCCGAAGCTCCCAACGTAACCGCATGCACCTTTGCCCAACTACATAAAACCAGCTGCTCTCTCGAACTAACTTTTCAAAGAAAAGTTCCAAGAAGAGTCACAGAGTGGAGCTTGTTTATTTCAATTTAAGGTGTTATACTGCTTGCAATGAATGATCTTTTTAACGAATCCCCCTTTAAACGCAAAATTGCTTACGCGACGGATCCGAAATTATATGAAACAAAGGGAGAATTATGCTAACTAACGCATTTGATGGGAAGGAAGACAGCACGCAACCTCGAATTTTTTTTATTTTGTAGACATACACAACTTTTTTTTTGGAAGATGTTTGGTATTCTATTCTCGGAAATGAGTCTTGAGAGCAGCGGTCCAGGTGGAAAACCTATCAATAATTTCAGAATGCATTTATTGCCACCAATATTTTCATGTGTGAAACTGATAGAAAGAAAGATAACTTGAACCTGCCTAATGTGTCAAATACAGGTAATGTACCTCCATAAGTCAAATTTTCTGATACCTTTTGGCTATTTTCTTTTTTACACAGAAAGGAGAAAAGATTTATCTGATGTGTTTTTTGAAAGGAATTTATGGGCTAATTGGGCAAATGCCCTCTTGGGAGTTTCAAGTCGTAAGACAATTGAATATATAGTGAAGACCGAGTCTTATAGTGGTAAACGTTAAAGGACCATATCTTGTGGCAATTAACCGCATGAAGACCCAGGTTCGTCTTACCTCAACAAAAGCATGGTTGAACCAAACGGCAGAAATACTCTTGATCTTTGAGATGGGTTGAATTACTGGATGACTAAGTTATCGCGAAAAAGGTAATTAGCTCTCGAAATTTTGTGATCATCGTAACTTTTTGGTAGCTTCAGTGCGATATTCATAACTTGAAGTACAGTACTTCAAAAGGGAGCAGTACTTCATCAGCGAAAAAAAAATTGTCTTTGCTGATTTTTATATTTTGGAATTATGCATTGATCGAGATAAAGAAGGAACCTTGTCGTAATTGATACAAGGAACGAATGAAATTGGATAATCACAAGTGAGTGAGCCAAAACTTCGCTTTCGAGCAAATTTTTACGGATATTAATTCATGAAATAGTGAATAAATGCGGTTTAATGGATTTTTATGTACAAAATGGTCTAACCTGGCTTTTAACAGACAGGAATCTTTCTAAAAATAAAATGTTTTTTTCTCCAACTTGAAACCTCCGTAACTCGATTTACGTTTTTTGCTGGTCCCTTGAAATTCGACTTGGAAAGGTTCGACTGTTTTTCTTTAATCGCGGGGCAAATATCCGAGCTGATTCGCTTCAAAATTTGCACGAGTATTGATAATAGTTTGTCTTACCATTTTAGGATATCAATATTTACCGGTTGAACGAACGGTTCTAATAGGTTATCAGATTATCCGCGATATACGATCAACTGGGCAAAGGCATCCGACCATGAGTCCGGATAATCGGAGTTCTATTGTATTCATAAGTACAGTATTTTGTATTCATGAGAGCTGCAGCAGTACAGTAATATCTTTGATTCATATCTTTCTTTTTCATACTGTATTTCTGCCTTCCGTCCGTTATAAATAATGCCCACGACACAAAATTTCTTAGTTCCATTGAAATGTTTAAAAAAATGTAATGGAAATGTTGGGTCTTCGAGGCTCGTGACAAACATTTGAAAAAGTCAAGCTTCATCGTTGCCATTTAATTTGGTTTTGTTTTCGCATCATCGCGCATGATGTTGGGTAAAGCAAGATTCCTGCTTGTTAAAAACCAGGTTAGACCATTTTGTATATAAAAATCCATTAAACCGTATTTATTCCCTATTTCATGAATTAATATCCGTAGAAATGTGCTCGAAAGCGAAATTTTTGCTCACTCACTTGTGATTATCTAATTTCATTCGCACCTTGTATCAATAACGACAAGGTTCCTTCTTCATCTCGATCAACACATAATCCCAAAATATAAAATTCAGCAAAGACAATTTTGTCTTCGCTGATGAAGTACTGTTCCCTTTTGAAGTACTGTACTTCAGTTATGAATATCGCACTGAAGCTACCAAAAAGTTACGATGATCACAAACTTTCGAAAGCTAATTATATTTTTGGGGATAATTGAGTCATCCAGTAACCCATCTCAAAGATAAGAGCATTTCTGGCGTTTGGTTCAACCATGCAAAACAACTCCATTCTGCTTGGACCCAGAAGTACGCCAACGGTTTTCTGAGCTCACACAAACCTCGGGCATAAAATTTAATTTCTACAATCAATCATTCCAGAAACCTCCTGCGTACGACAAATTTTCATTTTCTCCCTATTCAATGCTGGAATCTTTGGAACAACCTAATGCGGATCTACGTATAACTTACAAAATTGCTCCTTCAAACCACTATAGAAGCATAATTTTTGAAAGCCCTTGAGTTATATCTGTTTGGACTCGGGAAGGAGAAGAGCATACAAGTGTGAAGTGATGATATTCAGAGAGAAGTAAATAACCAATTGAATTCGTTCAATTGAAACTTTTTTGTGGGCCCCTTGCCAAATCCTTGGAAATATTTCTGCTACTTTGTTAGCTTATTTTGAGTACGATTTACCGTCGATCAAAAGCAACATCTAAACACATTCTCTTGAGCATTTTTTGGAAAATTCGGTTCATCGGGGTCGATTGCGAAAACGAAAATTTGATCGCAGTATTTTGCTGATTCCGAGGAGAATGATAAGCAAAATTTATGATGCATTTGGAAACCATCCCTAGATGATGAGATCGATATGATGCGTTTCGCAAACGTTACTTTCCTTTGACAACGGAAAAAAGCTGAAGAAAAATGAATCTGATGAAGCTGCTGCTGCTGCTGGGGAATACCTGCTTGAGGGTAACTGACCAGCGGCCAGCATCCCCGGGTTCTCCCAACAAACAGGTTTTATCATACAAAAATCAACCCGTCCCTTCGTCGCATCCTGTGGTTACGCTGTCATTCTTTTCTCGGGATTTTCCCCGAGCCCGTTTTTTCCTGTAGGACTGGGGAAAAATACGAATCGTCCCGGCATGAAAAGTTCTTGGGAGAGTCTATTCTAAAATAGGTATAAATGATATAAAATATGCTCCTTTTTCACAGAAAACATTGAGGTTCGACAGGGTCCATATGGGCTAATTATGATTCATCTGAAATGGCCAGCGCAATTTTTTTAGATTCTGGGAAGTGTTCGTCACACATATTACGTGTGAAATGGGGAAAGTGTTGTCTCGAGTGTACAGGAAATCCACGGTTTTTGGTTTTCAAAAATATTTCTTTAAGCAAACTTGAAGCGCCTTATCCGAGGAGTTGATTTTAATGTTTACGATTTTAAAAATCAATCCTGATTTTTTTCTAATGAAAAATAGGAATCAGTAGAGATGATTCATTACTGTACTTCAATTAAAAACAAGTCTGCATGGGATCTAATTCAAACCCTCCTCAATACAGAATGTCATCTCGAAAGGAGGAAAAAGCAAAATAAAAGAAAAACGAACCAATGTTAAACATCCACGAGCATCAGAACCCACATATGAATGAATGTCCGTCTACCAAACAAGTCTGAACATTTTTAGGTTTTTATTGTTTGACAATACTGTAGTCCATTTTAACATAAATTTCGATTTGTCACGCAGTTGAACTTTAACCACTACATTGATCCAATGGAAGCGAATTGTATTTTCGCTTCTAGAAGCAAATATACAGACAAGAATTTATGAGAGCAATGAGTTATTGTCAAGTCGAGATGACAAAGTTCTTCCTCTTCATTGGCAAAGTTTCGCATCGTGATCCCTTTTCTTTGTTTTCATTTTTTTTCTTTTTTTTTGTACAAATTTTGAACCACAAGAGCAACCTCCTTCATCACGAAAGCCTCGTCGGAAATTTTTTGAAATGCTATCATGACGTGAGAGTAGAAGTCGATTTTTTCGACAGCTCTCTTTCCAATTGTCGCAAACATATCCCCTTCGTTTCCGGTAAGCACAATGCACAGAACAGTGCTGCAAACAAGCAAACTGAGCCATAGAACCAGAACAAACCGGCGTCCGTCATTTCTGTCTTCATCCTGAAAATAAAACGAAAGAAATCTTGGTGTACGGCATTTACCAAAAACTCCGGAGAAAAAATCAGCTCACAACAATATTTCGAATTCATTTCAAAAAATTTCTTTTTTGCGAAATTTTACGGATTTCATTTCATCGAAGAAACTTGCAACAAAGGAGCTCTGCTCTTATGATTGGAACGAAATTATGAACTGCAGTAGTTTGAGAAATCCCCGAGCAGGCTTTTAATTCACGCACCTTCTTTTAAAAGCTGGATAAATTACAAGCACCGAACAAGTTTCAAATAATCAGCCGTGAAGATATGCTGCTGTTTAATTTAACCTGGCGGCATTATTCAAATTTTTATTTGTTCTGAAGTCTTGTTCCAAATAACAATAGAATCTAGCGTGAGTAACCTGACTTGATCAGTTTGAACCATTGTCGGATGCTTAACCACTGAATAGCGCGTTTTTGATTTTGTGCAGCGTTTTTTTTTTCTTTTTCGCCAAACGCCATTTTTGACGTGCTGTCTTGGAACTCAATCCAGCAATTAAAATTTTCATACCAGATGTGCAAATTTCTCACCTGTGGTAAAATTGCACAACAATGAAAGACAAGATATTGTTCCAAAATGATATTAGAGATGATCCACAACTTCGGATTCTCAATGGCAGGAGCTCGGTCATGAAAACGAAAGGTATGGATGCGAAACCGATCGAAAATCCGACGAAGAAACCAATCAAGGAAATCAAGGGCACCCAGTTGTACGGTCTCATCTTCGAAAAATCCTAAGAATAAATAAAAAGAATTAATCACGAGATTTCACGTTGCCTATGGGCTTGTTCTCTCTCACCAACTCGTTGAGATAATAAAAAGTTCCGAAGGAGATGTGCGACGCGGTCATGATGAGTGATGACGCGATGATGAGCTTTTTACGTCCGATAGTGTCAGTTAAACCATTCGACATCAGGTTCAATAGCAGTTGCACGGAATAGAGAATCACTGTGGACACCTTAGGGTCCAGGATTCCGTGTCCGACCGATTCAAAAATAATGACAGTGTAGGAAATGACGACGAAGGCGCCACTGAATTGTCGCAAAGCCATGAAAACCAGCAACAGAAGGACCGGTTTCAAATATGTCCAATGAAGAAGATCGCTCGAATTCCCGGCGGCTTGTTCTTCGGTGTCAGAAATATGGCTTTTGATATCTTTCAATTCCGCATCGACATGCTTTGTCCGTCTGATGAACTGTTGAAATGTTGAGGGAACTTGATGAGTAACCCTGACGTAACTTACTTTCCTATTTATTGGGGGCTTGAGAAGAAGTGTCGAATTTTTTTGAAGTACCTGTCTGTCCTATACGAGCAATGCATTCAAAACCCTCCCTGACTTCCAAGGCTTTTCCTCTCAAACCTAAAAAACTCGAATTTTCTGTTCGTCTTTTTGGCTGTCATTTTATGAATACAGGAAAAAGAAAAGTAGTATGAATGCGAGTTATTGTGCTGTGAAAGGAAGCGAAAAATTAATTGGGCAAATGAACCCTTGCCTCCTTATAGTTCGGCATCCTGTCAATTAATTCAAAAAGCAATTTAAGACCTAGAATATCACCAACTACATTTTTGGGGTTTTTATTCTTCCGAAATCTTATAAATTCAAAAATCAGACCATTGTACTGTATACGAGTCTAACCCATTGGTTTATTTCTTCGGTCTAAAGTTCTAGAAAAAACATCGATACTAATTTTTTCAAGGGGTCTCATTTCTTGGGGGATTCGTGTGGTAACGAAGTTTGATGGTTTTTTTACATTTTCAACCTATCTTTTTTACTTCGTGCTATCATGAATTAATAAAACTTTGTTTAACCCATCGAGATTTGCGAGAAATAATCCGCAGTTGATTGAAAGCTTTGTATATTTGAATTTTCTCCCGAAGTAATGCACTGAAAAAAAAAAAAACCTTCAAACCGCAGTACCTGTTCGAAGCACTTTCTAAACGTCCCGAGGGAATCCTAAATTAATTTTTTTTTTGCACAAAACACGTACCTGTAATCCTCGTTTGGCGGCTTCATCTGCGTCGTTCTTGAGCAGCCAAACAGGCGATTCTGGCGAGAAGAATGCAAAAGGCAAATGCAGCATCACCAGTGCAGCGTTTGTCCACGCTAAAGCTCTCCAAGACACAAGACACGCAGCTATGCTTTCCAGCAGCCCAAACGTCATCGCAGCCAATATAGACGTAGACGATATAAAACCTCGGGTTTTCGGCGAGGAAATCTCCGCCAAATACGTTTGCCCGATGGGCATGGCAATGCCGCCGCAGATGCCGAGAATCGTGCGGGAAATGAAGAAAAGTGTGCAGGTGTTGCCCAGTGCCACCATGAGCCAACTCGCAATCGTTGGCAGCAGAATGATTGTCAGAATACTCTTGGGACCGCACACTGCTGTCATGTAGTGTCCGATGATCGTACCCGGCAGTGAAACCAGCAGAGGCAAACTAGCTGTAGAGTAGTTGAGACAGAATTGAAATATATACAGTCGAACATGCACTCCAGCTTAAAGTTTTCCCTGGTTGCTTTTTAGACTCAACTTCTCCAAAGCTCAATTCCTTTGCTCGAAAAAACAACCCCCTTTTTATGATAAATGTCCTTTAACACTAACTACTATAAGACGATCGCCGTAACTGGCTTCCGAAATGAGTTGACATGATCCTTAACTTGGAGGCAAGGGTTATAATTTGCCCAATTTATCTTTCACTTCCTTTCAAAACGCATCAAGTTCCTTCGTTCGTTTTCTCTTTCCTGCGTCAATAAAATGATACCTAAAAGGCCCCTGCTGAAAATTAGAGTTATGCTGGAGGTTAGATCGGAAAAGCGTTCAAATTAGGGAGATTTTAATGCATTCTTTCTTAGGGAATTCAGCTATAGACTTGGAAAAAAATTTTCCACATCGGAAGGCATTCAATTTAAATAGGTACGAGTTATCAAAGTTCGACTGAAACTCTCGTCTGCTTTAATTGATAACAACGGAAAGTTTACGTGAGCCGTAGTTAAGTTCTCAACTTATTATAGATGCGCTTTTCTTTCCTTTTATTACCTATATTTTCAAGTCTTTCACTTTTCAAATGAAACAGAATCACCTCCAATCCACCATTAAATTCATTAAAAAAAATTCAAAAATATAATGCCTAACCTCATAATTTACGTCGGGCTTCTTGCAATTCTTATTGTTTGAACGTTTTTTCTACTTGCCTTCAATGAACGATGGATGTATTTCTTCACTTGAAAATTTTTAAAACTTCCAACAGTAAGAGTAAACCAGTTACATGATGTGAACCCTTCGACATAAAA
>CAJPEX010003470.1:0-25667 GCA_905338405.1 Notodromas monacha
ACCTCTCCAATTCAAAACCTCCCCAAGTCAATTTTGTTTCTGCTGGTCCCTTGAAAATTGACATAGAGAGGTTCAACTGTAATATTTAATACAGTACAAAGAAGGATTGTATTTTGAGGATTGTATTTTCTTTTATTTTTGTCATCAATTTGTGCTTTGTTTCCAGCTTTGAAGTGATTAAATGTCTTTGAGGGGATTTGGTTTGGGTGGGGACGGGGTTTGGATGTGGAAATCTTGATTGTACCTTGTGAACGCTGAAAAGCGGCAAATAAAGTGTTCTGTTCATTAATTCATGTGAAGTTTATCAAAGGGAAATGAATGTACCTCTTTTATCTTTAAAAAGATGCTGCCAAGTAGCACCTGACTGGGAATGAAGAATTTCCAAGTTCCGCCTAATGGAGGATTTGTCAATATCAAAAAAGAGCACAACATATTTTTTATTTTTTCTCCTTTTTTTGCAAAATTCTGAAAGATGTCGTTTTGAGAGATAAGCCGACGGTTTCAGCTGATATATAATCCTTTGAACAATTTCATCTTACTGTGATTCATTCTTTTATCGTGTCGTGCATGTGTTCAGCTAAGCGGAATTTTATTTTTCGAACGAAATGCGAAGAGTTTCACAAGAAATGCAAATCAATTGAATGTTGTGCTTCCTGGTTATCTCTCATAATGTACTCCATAAACCTTGAATTTACATGGCCGGAGACGGTGCAAATATCTTGGCAATTGTTTATCTAATTATTAGCATGTGCAATACGCTAATACCGTACAATCAGACTGCGATAAAATTTGCAAAAATTATCTTCATTTTCCTTCTTATGGCACCCGCGTGGATCATTACGCATACACTAATGAATAACTTTAAATTTTTATCACCCAGGAATTTTTAAACAATTTGTTTGCTGGGTAAAGTGTTCCATGTAAATGAAACAGAAGAAAAGTTGGGTGATGAGGAATATTGAGTGAGGTTAGGTTAAAACAATATTTTCTGTATGCCAAGTTTAAAAAATACAATTCGTTCTTTTTCACGTGAATGGCACAATCTGAAAGTTTGCAAAATCAGCAAGAAATCATGAATGCATAAATTTAGCTCTGATATCCATTATATTTCGAACTTTGAAATTTAGCTCAGTCTCCGAACAATTCAGACTTCACGACCTCTCAAACGTTGCATAAATCGTTCCCATTTCATCCCCAGGTTAGGGTTTTTTTTTTGTGCACCGGAATCAGGAACAACATTGAGTGAATGAGTCAGTTCGGGGAGTTATTTCAGCATCTCCAAACCCGCATCTGATAAAATAAAAACTTTAAATTCAAGCAACAACAACAACAACATAAAAAGTCTGCTCTGAGTACCTCAGACAGGACTGTATCTCATGCTAGGTCTGGTGTAACAGTATCTCTGGAATGGCTCATTTCGAATTTCAAGCTACTGTGGAATGAAGGTCCAGTACTCAGTACTGAATATCAAGTTTTTCCGCATGCTGCGGAGAGGCTGAGAATATTCTCGACACGTACTTCGGAGTTCCTCAATAACATCAGCCATTTTCCTTCAGTCCTTCAATAGCAATCAGCAAACATCGATTCCGGAACTCGACGTGTGGAATTTTGAATCAAGCCAACGGCATTCGATTTCGACTTTGGATCGCACTTTTTAAATACAGTTAAATTCCATTATAACGAATTTTTCTTTGTAAAAAAAAAATTTGTGGGTCCCAGCATTTTCATCACAGGAAGACTTCTTTAAAACTAGCTCTAACAAAGTAATCAATTTCTTCAGAGTATTAAAAAGATTTTGCTGTAATTATGGGTGTGCGGACCATATTGGGGACAAATTTTGCCTCAATATAATGTGATGTCATGTGTTGAATGATTGATAATGAAACACAACAATCAGTCCAGGACAGGACCAGGAATTCCTTTTAGGAATTCCTAGTTTAAAAAAGGGAATAAATGTATTTCAGAAAGTATAACTAAATAAACAGCTCAACAAACTCAACTTGCAGGAATTCCCCTATAACAAATTTTTCTTGGTAAAAAAAATGTTTTCTGGGTCCCAGCATTTTCATCACAGGAAGACTTCTGTGCAACTAGTTATAACAAAGTAATCAATTTGTTCAGAGTAGTAAAATGATTTTGCTGTAATTATGGGTATGCAGACCATATTGGGGACAAATTTTGCCTCAATATAATTTGATGCCATATGTTGAATAATTGGGAATGAAACACAACAATCAGTGTGGGACAGGAATTCCTAGTTTAAAAAGGGGATGAATGTATTTCACAAATTATAACTGAATAAAAAACTCAACAAACTCAACTTGAAGGAATAACTTGAATAACTCAAGTAACACAACTAATGAACAGATGATGAACATTTCAAGAGCAGCTTATATACTACTGTACTAATAATAATAATAAACCTTCAAAAGGTTTTACTTTGTAAATCAGAGTAGGAAAGATATGATTCAGGATGCTACAGTGCCAGGAATTACAATTTTGAGGAGGAGGGAATACTTTTTACTTCTAGCAATTGATTATCAATTTACACAGCATGCATGCCAAACAGACCATGGAATTTTCCTAAAAATTGATTCAATGTGAGAAAACTCAACTTGGGCATGATGTAAGACCTTCAAAAAATATCAATGCTTTTTTTATACTGAAAATTGAGCACCGTAAGAAGTTTGAAGCTCACATCAAAATGTATTTACCTTTATATTAGAATTTTGAGTTAGATTTTTTTAATGGAAGAAAAGTACGCTTGGAACTATTGAAAGTACATTGATTTATTTGAAGGAACATACACTTTCTAAAGATTAAATGCACTGCTCACACATGTATTTTCTAAGTTTTTTTCAGCTCGTACTTCCTTAGGATTGGCATACAATATTTTTTTTCGAGAACGAGATGGTCTCAAATAAGAACTTTTGCATTATATCATCAAGAAAATTTTTAAAATATGAGCAAATCTTTACATATTTGTCGTGGAAGCACAGCTTGAACTTCAAAGCATCGAATGCCTGTTTCTGAAAAAAATTATATATTTCATGCTGAAAAGAACCATAAATCTCGTTATAACGATTTTTTTGCTGGGGTCCTCGGGTGGTAATAGGCAGACTTTACTGCTTTCAATATGGCGGATTAGATTTGAATTTATAGAAATTTGAGACTTCGCGATCAAATTACACAGAGAGTGTGTAATTTAATTTACGTTCCCCCGAGGGCAGGGTGGGTAAGTGAGAAACGGGGCGTGTGGAATGTTGGAAATAAACCGGGGGAGAATCTTCTTATCACATCAGTCTGCTCCATTTGTTTGATGAGTTTTCTCGCTATCAGCTATGGGGTGCTTATGGCGGGATTATTGCTGCAATTTCAACTAAACAATGTTCTGCTCGCGAAAACGGCAATTCCGCAAGAAAATTGGACATGTCCGCACACGGGGGAAATGGCGTATTGAATTCAGTATTCTGCTTTCTTCTGGCAAATTACGAGCCCTCCGGGGCCATCATTTGATCCCCGGAATGTTCATTAACTAATTTGCTCCTGTATTTTCTCAGCGGAGATAAGCGCCTAATTCACGAGTTTCTCGACCGTCTCGGAACTTCATCCCTTAGTTTATCTTCCCCCATTTCCTTTCGACAAGGAGAAATGAGCTTGATGTCGGATGTGTACTTGGAACCAGATTAAAAAGAAAAAGAATAACGAATACAATTTCCGACGCGGGAGTTAATTCGGGTCTCGGGACTTCTTTTGTGACAAAAGGCCATTTCCGCGGGGTCAATTGGCCACAAAAAAAAAAAACCGCGAATTGTATTCAGATCGATGAGATTGTGGATCGAGTGAGACGCATAAAACGAAATGGTTGCTCCAGAACGTTTAACTTCAACTCATTTTTGACCGTTTCGCCCCACGTGGAAGTTATTCAGCATTTTATGGCCTACAGTTGAACGTGGAAAAGTGGAACAAGCTGAGACGATAATTTTTTTTTTTTTTGAAATACTGCGCATTGTTTTTCGAGGTTCATCGTGGATATTTTATGTGTTTTTGAAACGTATTAAATGCTTTTCAATTACGCGTTGAAGAAACTCAGTTTTCACAAAGCTAAAATTTCGCACAATGAAAAGCATCTAGGAATTTTTTGGTTTATTCCTTTTGTGGACATTGGATTGACTGCATTATGGTGCTGTTCAACATGGATGACTCGTACTTCCCTGAGTCAAATACCTCTCTATGTAAAACTGTTTTTAAATCCCTGTCTGAATTTCCCTTGAAAGCAAAGCCTCAAAATTTCTTAAATAAAAACATTTCCTCGAATTTTCTGCATTACTGCACTGCACTTCCGGTTATAATTATATTTATACAGGAAAGAGAAGAGCTAATACAATTTTAACTTGATTTTTTAGAAGTGAATTGAAAGACTAATTAGGCAACTGAACTCTCCTCCAACCTAAAAATCTTTTCAACTCATTCAATAAACAGCTCAAGGTTCAGAATACCACCGATTATGATTTCCTGAAAATCATCTTATTTCTTTCCCCAACAAAAATGTTTCCCTTACCAAGAACTTCCTTAATTTAATGTTTGGATGATCCCTTGAAGTTAGACTCAAAGAGGTTGGCTATATTATTTTTGGAAGTTGAGGATGTCTGCTGTGTTTAGTCTCATTTTAGAAAAGAGGTTCTGATTTTTGACTGGGTCTTCAGATCAGTCATCCAAAGAGTTCAATTCATTCTCATCTAGAATTGGATATATTTAAGTTTAGTTTAGGAGAACCTTTTAGGAAAAATGTTGATGTCATTTACTGCTATAAATTAATTCTTATTTTTGTGAGTACCTCTGGGTTGGATATTTGGAATGAACCTCAATAAGTTGATCCTCGCCAATAGTGGAATACCTCACTAAGTCAAACATTTTTGGAGCTCCTGTCTGAATTCCCTTGAAAGCTACCCTCTAAAAACCTTTCCAAGTCGAAGGCTTTTCCTCTAAACCCTCCTTAACTCAAATGTTCTGTGCCTATTGGCTATTATTTTCTACTTCATCTGTTTCAAAATTTTCAAAATGAAGTGAAAGACTAATTTGGAAAATGAACCCGCACATCCAAGTTTAACATTGTGTCAACTCATTAAGAACCAATTTAATGCTCAGAATATCACCAATTACAATTTCTGGCAATTTTTTTATTTTTCCCCACGCCAAAAACGCTGGTTTCCCAACTCAAAACCTCCCCAACTCCAAACCTTGCTGAGTCGAAATTTCCCTGAAGTCGAATTTTTTGCTAGTCCCCTGAAATTTGACTCAGAAAGGTTGCCTATTTCTTGGATGATGTGAATATTCTTAATCCAGATACTGTATGAATAAAGGAGGTGTGCTTTTTCCAATGAAAAATGGGAGTCCTAATCTCGCCGCAAACACGGGGAAACATGGGGATGAAAAAATGAGCCACCACCTGTTTCCCAGATTCCCCTTATCTCTTTCCCTGACTCTGAACACCCACCGGGTTTATTTATTTTTTATTACTCAAACTCACTTGGGAAAAGAGAAGGTATCTCTTGTGTATCCGAAGCCAGCAAGGCAGTCAGCCAAATTATCTGAGGTTCATTGGAAAGGTGGGATCTTTTTTGTGGAAGATTAAAGGCACACAAAAAAACTGGTCTGATGGCCCAGCAATGATGTTGACGTCTGGTTTGGTATTTTTTTTTTCAAACTGATTGATCATAGGCTTTAAAATGGATAATTAGTTTATTAGGACGAGGATGCGAGTGGGGGCTTGATGCATGGATTACTGCTTATTTGATTTATAGATTTATGTTCGAATATACCCTCAACCCTTGATTTAGTGCCACAGAATTCCATAAACGATTTTTTTTTTCTCCACTGTGTTCTTTTGGGAAACCCTGATCCAGTGCGAATTCTGTCCTTGAAGATAATTAGGGCCACAATTGGGGAATTTGAGGAATTTTTTTGAGGATTCGATTGGGTTAACACTGATAATTACGTGCCAATGCTCATATAAAATAGCGGGTCAATTTTGAACGCAAGTATTTCTTGATTTACGTTGTTGAACGTATTTTTGCTGATGCTTGGCATCTCTATTAGCAAACATTTTATGAATGAAGTGGGAGCTTGCTTGGAAACATTTCCAATTTATGCATGATGGCACCTGATGTTAAACTGAAACTCAAAGAAATTGAGAAAATTTCTCTGCCAATTTACTAGACACATTATGTATAGAAATGTACTGTAATATACTTTATCCTGCCATTAAAAAGAAAAAAAATTATCAATCCCTCGAGCTCTCTGTCTTATAAAGGAAACGCAATAGTCTAAAAAGTGTGCAAACAAGCTCATCTCTTCAGTGAAACTCTCAACTGAACAGTGCATTTGATTTTATGCAGTCCTCATTTGCCAAAAAATGTGCCAGGACAATAGATGGCGCTAAAATGAAGTTTGACTGTAATACAGTAAAATCTCTTATAAATTGAACTCCCAGGGAACTGATGAAAAATCCCTCATGATAAAAAATGCTTTGATCAAGATTCGTGGTTTTAAGGTATTTTAGACTGATATTTTATGGGGAATGTGTAATAAATACTGTGAAGTGCTTCAATAATAATAAATTCAAGACCTGTCATAATGTATGTGTCTCTGATGAAATGAGGAGGGATATTTTTAAATCAATAACACAGCAGTAATTTTCTTATTTGTGCAGTGCCTTCCACTAATGTGCTGTTCATCTTGAAAAATATAATAATGCAAGAGTACATATGGTAGATATACTTCCATCCAAATCAGCTTATTCATTTATGCCGGTTTTTCTCTCACACAGGCAAAAAGTCTATCTGATGTATTGTTCATTTGAAATAAATGCGTACATTCTAAAGTGGAGCTAAAGAACTTCCAAGAAATATGTCATATTGTGAATTTTTAAAACTCAAATTTTCTTTAAAGGAAGTTTTGCTTCTTTGGTGAAGTTTTAATGCTGCACAAATTCAACTTTTTCCACTGCTTCGTCATTTAACAATTGATCCCTCTGGTCCATGGATGGAGTCAAGGTCACTTTGTTGTATACCGAGATTACAGCCTAGAATTAGTTTGTTCAATTTGATTTTTATTTCGTGGTGCTCATACAGAAACTCCTGGGGCAACGAAAAATCCGTTACAACGAGGTCCTTTGTAACGGAATTGGACTGTTAAAGTTCATTCGGTATTTGCAACAGGAAATTCATGTGATGCTTTTTGTTGTCACGTCCAGTGCGACCCACTGTGTGAAGCTTTCCATGAGGGTGTTAATCTATGGAAAGAGGAAAGTACACAGTGAAACGTTGATCCCCGACCCCAACCCCCGGATCCGGGGGTTTTTTTTTTGTGTGTTTTGGCATAGACGAATTGTCCGGATGTCGTTTTTCTTTGTCGGCTGTTTCCACCGAGCACGTTTTGTTGCCGCCTTTGTTGTATTGGGATCATAAATCCCGATTTCATTCCCATTCCGGCGCACTGTTCCGAATTTTGTAGCCGATCCCTGGTACGAAAAGACGTTTGATAATCTCATTTGGAATTCCGAGTTGGGTATACGATATATTGGAAATATGCGGTTCTTTGATGCTTGGTCTTTCGGAATTGAGAGCCTTGTTCGAAGGATTTAAATCGGATAAGTAGTGGAACATGATTTATGCATTTTTTTTTCTTTTGGAGAATTGCATTGACATTACAGCGGAGGAAATACAGTAAGGCCCCGAGATGATCCCGTTTTTCCTGAGACGTCAATGGTTATATATTAATCGAAGATCAGTAAAAAGGCCCCCTGAGAATTTAGTAAAATAATTCATCTCGACTCCAAGGTACAGAAAAAAAAGACGACGCAGAAGAAAACTGCATCTTTTTGCGATGTTTTGGCAAGCAAAAGAGCGCAAAAAGAGAAGAACAGGTACTTTTCTTCCGAAACTCTGCACAGATTAATTTTGAAAAATTAATTTGTTTCCATTCGTGTATTAAAATTGGTTCATTGTCTGTCTCTAGTGGCATTGTCCAGTTGTTTGGGGATTTTTTTTTAAATGTCCCCAAGTTGAAAATTTCATACATTGCAATCCCACTGATAATGAAATCAACTCTTTTGGCCAGTCTGTGGGGTTTTAAATTGGCATCAAGCGGAGTGGAAAGATAAAAGTTCTTAAATTTTATTGAGAAGTGAGCAAAACTTGGTCAGTACTGTATGTTGTCTTGACTGGTTTGAACAAATCAAATTCTTATACCTTCAATTTTTAGAATGTCAATTTACTTTGGTTGTTGATAGAATATGCTCAACTTAGTCAAAGACTTCTTGGTCTCAAAGGTATAAATTGTTTTCTGTGTGCTTTCAACGAATGCAAAAATACTTTGAGAAAATGTTTAAAAAAATATCATTTATTTTTCACGCAGAGGATTATTTGTATTGCAGAGCAGAATAACTCAGAAAAGGTTTTGCAGCAAATTCTAATGATATAAGCTTGCATAATTATTCAAGTCACCTGTATTCATAATCTTGGACAAGTGAGGTTGCAGAATGGGCTTGGCAACTGATTTGGATTGGTGTCAACAGACTTTGTTGCATATCCAAAAAAAAAAAACAGAAACAGAACAATTTGGGAAGGTATTTTGGGTAGCAGTGGAATGCTTGGTGGAGTTGTGCATAGAAAACAATGAAGTGTAAGAAAATGGGAAATAATGAGGGAACTCAAAATTGCTGCTCATGTTGTAGTCATAACAATACAAGGGGTTACATGTTTCTGCATGGGCTTGTTTTGCCATGGAATTGAAGTGATCTGAACACCAGGGATTTAAAAAAAATTTTTCCTCATGTTCACTTGTCCCAAGAGGCTTGACTGACACCTTCTCAATGTCATAAATACCAGTTTGTACACTGTTCTCTCACATTTTTGGGTTGTCAATAAGAATAGTTTTTTGTTAACTAAAGATGTCTCTTGAATCTTTGAATTGCCAATCCCGTATCTTACCCTAGGGCAATGTTTTCACTAAAAGTTTTATTCTTATAGTTGGGTCTGTAATGAGTTTAATGAGACTTCTCAAGAGTGAACCCAAGAGTGCTTACGACACGAACTTACGCTCGTGTAATTTTCGGATTTATCAATGATTATTTTTTTGCAGCAAATGAAATGAAAACCGAAGTCCATTCTGCATATTTCCAAGAGCGAAGGTTCATTTTCAATTTTTTTTCAATTCCTCTTCACAAACATCATCAAAGGCCTGGTTTCTGCCTTTGATATTTTTCTTTATTTTTTTTACAGAGGTACCTACTCTAGAAATCGCCAAGTTGGATCAGAAATGGAACAACCCTTGTATTTTTTTTAAATGGCAGAAACATGGGGTTGAACTGGTGTTGGATTCCAATAAAGTTCATCGAGGAAGCACAACTTTTTGTAGAAACAATTGAGTGTTCAAAAAATACAACGTGACACATTTCTTGAAAATTATTCAGTTCCATTTCATGGTGCAGGATTTTATTTTAAATATTCTGGAAAGAATGTTCCATTGGGAATTTCCAAAATGGATTTTTATTCCGTAATTCCCACAAAATTCTGGAAAATGGGTTGAAAACCCATGAATCTCGTTACCTCGCCTTTCTTCTCTACATTTTTCATGGGTTCTTTTCTTCTGCCAGCTCAAAGAACCACAAATCTCGTTATAACGCACTTTTTATCTGGTCCTTGGGACTTCGTTGTAACGACATTTTACTCTGTATTATTATTCACACAAAAAAATCGAGAAAAGTTTCCCCAATTTCTTTTGGATGTTTTCCGGACTTGCCAAGAATGCCGGAGTTGGAAAGCGGGACGCTTTGATGAATTTGCATTAATTTTGAATTTTACCGTTTGTATTTACATGGTTTCGGCATAGGGAATCCGTTCCTCCCCTTTTTCAAAGGTGCGGTTGGCCTTGGTGTTGTGCACATTTCGATTGATGGCTTTCCTGGATTGAAATAACTGTACGATACTTCAATTGTCATTCCCAGGGGGGGTAATCAGTATTGTACCGACGTATATGTGATTTTTGCCGGCAAAGTCGCCGGGAATTCGTAAACATGCCGGATGGAATTTATTTCTGCATTTATTATTTGCTTGGTTTCGAGAAAGTGCGTCCGTATTTGTTCGGACTGACGTACTGTGGAACATACTTTTTTTGTTTATGAAATTTTAAAAAATAGCACCTTTTTATGCAGATGAAAATTTTTACAGCGAATTTCCGAGGATGGAATTTCTTTTTGAACTGGAACGTTGTTCTTTCGGGATTTATTTCGAGAAACTGTCAAATTTTTCGCGAAAAATGTGATTCTCTATCCTTGGGTTTTTCGTGTTTTTTTTTTTAATATGAAAATGTTGGGGGAAAATGCAGTTCTCAAACACAAAGCGAAAATAAAACAGCCAATGTAAGAAAATCCTGCGCTCCAACTTAGAATGTCCTCCGAAAGCCATGGATTGGTTGACACGTTATTTTATTGAATGTTTTTTTTCTTCACATCTTTTTAAATTTTATACTTGTTTACCGCTGAAATTTTTGAGAACGGTCTAGAAATTTCAATAATTGCGACAAAAACTCTGTAAACATGGACTAAGACTCGCTGCGTTTCACGAAGAACGGAAAATATCTTTTACTGTAACAAGTTTTCTAATTTCACGAAGGTATTTTTGTCAGGATCTATTAAAAATGCTTCCATATGAAGAACTCGTGATAATTCGTCATGATGGGGTTTGATTCTTGTCCTCGAACAAAAAGAGGATAGTTTAGCAGTATTTAAATGAGTTGAACTGCTTTAAAAACTATGTTCATGTGGGAATATGTATTTTCTGAACTGGGTTCGCGTCTTGAATTCGATCCGAAATGGAAACAATATCTTTGAAAAAGCTTTTTTTTTTAATGAAACATGTCATATTTTTCATTGTTCCCATAGATTTTCGGAAGCTTGAAAAACTTTTACTAAATTCTTCGTTTATTTTCATACTTGATGATGCGAATTTCTTGCGTCAATTTTGAACATTCCAATTTTCTCGTTTTTTTCGCTAATGAGTTTCTCTTAAAAAATCATGCATGAAGAGTTAATGAGAGAAAGCACGCTAAGGTATTCGTCTTCAATGACCGTCCCTCGATTTAGCTGATTTTTTATTCGTGTTCGTGGTAATTTAGTCACGAAGATTCAAATCGCGTCGTCATAAAATTGACTCATTGTGAATGCAGATTTTGCATTGTTATGCAGTACCTTTCCGGAAAATTAAACTACATGACGCAGGAGTATTGAATGATTGGTTCTAAATTTAACAATAGCAACTTCTTTCTAAAATGTAAAAATAACGGAATTTATTTTCACAGCGAAATATCAGGGACGTGAGATATATTCGTTGTAAGAAAAAATTCTTTACACCGAGGCTCATCCAAGGACTGCAATTTTCGGGAATCATGTAATAGATGCTTTAAATTACTTTCGCAGCGGATCGGCAAAAATTACCCTGATTTACAAATAATTTAAATTAAATAATGGAGGAAAATTAAATGTGTGAAGTACTGTTTGTTTCCTTTACAGCATTTAGAAAGCTGCCCTTCCCTAAATTTTCTAACTAAATATCTTTTTAGACTTGCATTTTGTTTAAAAAATTATCCTTTATCGAAAATTTCTGAATCGAAGCTAAATGCATTTTTTCGCAAGAATCATACTTCCTGCAATGCTAAATGTTCTTTATTAAAAGATGAGCTTTTATATTTTTGAAGTTTTTCAATTAATCACAATTCGGGGTTTTTCGTAAGGTGCCAATTAGCAGAAATTTATATGGCCTGGAAGTACACAATTAAGGCAAAAATTGCGTTATTATGAAATCATGGAGGAGAATTGCATGGTTATAATAAAATTTTCACAACGTTTGTCGCAATAAAGCAACTGTCAGGACCAAGAGGAAAAATTTTTGTTACAAGATTCGCTGTTGAGGAATTTTAGTGCAATATGTATCGAGAATAGTGAGAAGTATCTTTTTAAAGAGTTGATGGTATACTATGCAGTACTCTAGGTATGCCATTTTCAAGTACTGTACAGAACTTTACTGTGGACATTTGAAGATGTTTGTATCACATAACGAATAATGACTTGGGGGGCCAAGTTGTAGCGGTGTCTTCACTGAAATAATATTGACTTCACGTCGAGCCCTTCATCGGATGGGGTTATGTTTTCACAATGTCTTCGTGTTTATTCGCAATTTGAGTCGGATATTTTTCTCTGTAGATGGGAAAATTTGCAGAATCTCTGCTGAGATTTTCCCTTTCAGTTTGCCGAACGCTGACGTGACGAATGTTTTCCAGAGGGGACGTTTGTTGAGGTGGAACATTTTTTGCCTCGAGGCTATTTACTCTTCTGCTCCCGAATCACTTTCTGAGAAGTTTTTTTTTTTTTGTCGCGAATTTTCGCAATATTTTACTGATGTAATCTCGAGACTTTACCACTTTCGTTTCTTTGTGTTTGGAAGTCATTTCGTTTGCGGCGCTATTCTTGAAAAATTAAACCGCACTAGAATACTTTTACGACGACTGAATGGGTTGCATTTAATGTTCGCCATTCCGTCGCAACTCCTGAATCATTTCCCGTGGCTAATTTTTTATTTGGTAATAAATTGAGGAGGTGGTTTTTATTTTGTATTCATTGTTATGCAAAAGTTTGCCATTTGATTCGCCTTTGCTGGGCGTCTTGGAATAAAATGCCACACTTTTTAAGCACCACAAAATGTCCATGAACGGATGATAGCGATAAATTGAAGCTTGGTTTTATGCTGCCATTTTATTCTCCTTTAATGAGTTTGGCGAAAAAGTTTTGAAATGAAGTGTTACTTTTTATGGTATAGTAACTGACTATGTCCATGAACGGATGACAGCAGTAAACTTCAAGTTGGATTTGTATTCATTTTTTTGCGAAAGTTTGCCATTGGTTTCTTCGTGGCGGAGTTTTTTGAAAACGTTTTGAAATAATGTGCTATACTTTTTATGCACCACAGGATGATAGCAATAAATTGAGGGTTGGCTGATGCATACTGTACATCCTATACAAATTCAATTGTTTACAGTATTAAATTTCGCAATTCAAATAATAATATTATTAATAATAACAATACTAATATCAATAATAATATTATTATTGATAATAATATTAATAATAATAATTTTAAGAATAATAATAATTTTAAGAATAATAATAATTTTAAGAATAATAATAATTTTAAGAATAATAATAATTTTAAGAATAATAATGATTTTAATAATAATAATAATAATATTAATATTAATAATATTAAATAATAATGATAAATAATAATAATAATAATAATACTGTATGTAATATTTTCTTACTTTTACTGTAGACTATTGCAGGCCAGAGAAGAAATACTTCCTCTTTAGTGTTCTGGGGCTGAAGTTTGTCAAGCAGGGATTGATTTTTTTGTTGGAAGAAAATAACATTATTTTTCTCTTTTTGAAATGAGTATTCAAATGCATTACGAAGTCAATTTACAGCATTTCCCCCTGAGACAACAAATTCTACTTCAAAGAACAGTTGCTTGGTTGATATAAACAGTGGGGCCCCGAGATGTGGACGTAACTGATACTTGGAACTGGTCCGTATTTCAGAGCATCCATTTATTGGATCAAGTTTTCCCGTAGACTTCAATGAGAGCATATTGAATTGTTTTTCCTGTTCATCAAGAATTAGAAAAAAAGTCCCCCAACATTGATTGCTATTTTCTCAAATTCAAGATGCAGAAAATGACTGTGCAGGAAAAAAACCACACACAGAATCATCTGATCTTTTGGAATTACATGATGGGAACAATTTTGGAAAAAAGAAGCGCAAAATTAGTGTTCGTTATCAATAATTCGATTGATTTTAAAATTGAATTAGTTCTACGTTTTGTGAATATAAATAGCTCAATGTCTCCGAATTATCCAAATATTTAAGAATACATTTTTTTGTATTTCTTTTGAAAGGGTTATAAGGGTCCATGAACTTGATAAAGGAGAATCCAATGGAAAATTTCTGTGTGAATACAAACTAAACTTCAACTTTATTCCTATCATCCATGCATGAACATCATCGTATTGTGGAATCAACAAAGAATAAGACTTCATTTTAAAACCTTTTTCCGAAAACTTGGTGAAGGAGAATACAACGGCAAACTTTTGCATAACAATTATTGTAAAAATAAATTCCTCCTTTTGCAATTTCTCGACAGTGAAAACAAATTAGTCACGTTAAATAATTCAGGAATCAGGAGTGTCCGTATCTTGAGACATAGTGTGGGTGTTGGAGCAGTTTTTTTCTTTCAAGTGTCCCTCAGTCGAATTTTCTATATCTCTTAGCGTTTGTACATCGAGGTCCCACTGTATAAATGCATCATGATTCATAATTAATTCAAATTGTCAAATAGCCTGACCACAGCCATAGTTGAGACCAAACTTGTTCCAATCTAATGAAATGAACCTAATCCTTCCACCCTAGGAATTGTATAATATTTGTTGCACATATATTTGTTGCCGTATAATGTACTCAATTCCTAGAAGTAAAAAGTAATTCCCCCTCCTCAAAATCGCAGTGCCACCGCAGCATACTTGACCATATCTTACTTACTGATTTGTGGAGTAAAACCTTGTGAAGGTTAGATATTATTAGTACTCTATATAATGTTATCCCAAACCAGTGAAAGAATTGATTAAAGACACTTTTGCTCAGAAAGAAACGTCTTCCTTTACTAAACAATTAATCTGAAATCTCAGCTTTCTAGGATAAGCTTTTTGTTGAGAAGAATTCTAGTCTTTATGGCTGGGGTAAAGTGAACTAGACTTCTTGGTTAAGTGAATATGTATATTTCTGTGAGCCTTCAGCGAACAAGAGTCAAACCAACAATGAATGCTGACACATACACTTCACGGTACTTTTATAGATTCAGAATAAACCAGACGCGCTTGCGCAACCAAAATGGGGCAACAGAAAGGGGGCCAGGCAAATGACCAGGATGCAGGCAATGTATCTAGGATGCATGATGTCCTGGTCTGCTTTGGGGAAGAGAGTTGCTAGGCAGATATTGCAAATACAGAGAGCAGTATTATTCACCTGACACAGGACATGTTTATAAGATATATTTTGGTGACAATAAGTAGCTCCTTTTCATTATCAGATATCAGATTAGATCAGAATCAATTAATCAGTTCAGCTGTGTTATCCAAGTTATTCTTGCAAGTTGAGTTGTTGAGTTTTTTTATTATTTGTGAAATACACTTTACCCCTTTAAACTATGAATGCCTAAACGGAATCCCGGTCCTGTCCCAGACTGACTGCTGTGTTTCATTCAGCACTTGACATCAAATTATATTGAGGCACATTTGTCCCCAATGATATTATTTTGAGTATGAGCACATGAAGAATGAATGACGTTTTGAAGCTCGTCTTCACTGGGGTGTTAGTTCAAGATCATTAATTTTGCGGAAAGATGAGTCCTGTATAGCCATTACCTCTACTTTTGATGGATTTTTTTTTCTTTCAATGCGCAAATATATTATTAGATCATCCGGCGGAAACGTATGCAGTGAAACTAATTTGTCTCGAGGAATGTGGTGGTGGTGGTGGTGGCGGCGGGGGTTAATTGCAACTTGCCGAGGGGAAATAATGATAATAATAATAATAGTAATTCCCTCAGCTGGTGCAGGGACACTTTTTTATACACGAGGTGTAAAGGTGGATAAGTGTGATATTCAAGTGACAATCAAGTGGTGGCACTCATCAGCATGGGTCTGTTGCCTGAAGCGTGCTTTTTTTTTAGGTTTTTTTTTCTTCTGCAGGTGGACCGATATCCCTCAGGGTTTTTATTTTTTGGACAGAGTGGAAGTTGGTTAATTGTGAATTGGGACGCCTGGGTGCACACACACTGGGCTTGGCTCCTCAACGCCGGCCGCCAACAGGTCGTGACTAATTCGGTCTCCCAGAGTTCGTTCAACGTCTTCCATTTGGGGACATTTGTCACCCGTGTGGGGTTCAGGGCTTCTTATTCTTTCACTATACGTACAGGACAGGACAGGGTTGGTTCAGAAGGTTTGAGACTTTTTTTTTTTTTTAATCAGATCCAATACGGATTTTCAACCATTTAAAAATAGACGCATCATTTGGCAACACTTTAGTGCTGTTCAACAAACTCTTCGCCGATTCTTCAATGATTATTTTTTTCTCGTGCGATAAATCCGAGGATTGAAGCAGGGGCCAGAAAATCGAGTGTGGGAAATCCTCCTTAGGATTTCTCCCTTTACCCTGAGAGAATTTGTATATGCCTGTGGAAAATTATTTGTAACATATGATTGCTCCGTCGTTTGGTTGTCTGTTGTATTTTGCAGTAATTTGAATGGACCAAAAGTCTATGTAAACTGTTTGACTGCTGGGATTCTTACAAAATCCCCCGGTTTGTATTCAATATGGTCATTCTGTGTACAGAAATGCAATTTGCGCGTTTTTACCAGAACTTGTGAAAAACCCCTTTTTTGTATTTTTGGTTTGCCCCTTTGGGACCCTTGAAGCGGCCACAACCTCAGCACTCGGAGATCACGTGATCCCGGGTGCGCGCGCGCGCCTGGGGGGTTGTTGTCTGGCCCCCTCTGGTTGTTGGTAACCTGATCCTCTTGAAGAGGGGATCCTGCACCTCTTTCCCGCGCCGCGCGTTGGCTTGCAGATGTCGGCGTCTTGTTGACACTGGCCACCTGCAGCTGGGATCTTGGAAATTTTCCATTGCAACTGCGCAGTAATGCGCAGCTGCACCAGTTGTTGTTTCCTAAACTGAACATCTGCGCCCATCTGGCGTTTTTGGCGCGCTCCCGGCCCAAGGGCCCTTTCGACGGCCATGTTCGCCATTCCCGCCTGAACCCCCGAGGGGTAAGGCTGTATTTTATTTTGAACAAAGATTTACACGCTCGTAACGTCAGAGGTTCCGACTTCGCGAGTGTATGTTTTTTGTTGTCATTATATTTTGAACATTGTGCTTTACATTCATGTATTGATTGTGATCTTTCCTTGTCATGTGTGTTTAGGCAGAAAAATCCCTTGCTTGGTCTGTGATTAATTCGCAGAGTTTGGCTTTCGGGAACTCGTCAATTAGACGGTTCTCCATTGGTGTAAAGAAACTTTTTGGAATAAAAGAAACCCTGTACAAAGAAATCGCTGGGTTCTTTCTCTAAGAAAAGTTTCGAGGCACCGCGTCAGCAGCGCGGGATAAAAACAACTTCGACTACTCGACAGGCTGCCGGAGTTATGCCTGGACTTACACAGCCCAGCTCCACTCCAGGATTCGGAAATTATAAAAACGCCCCACAGGCAGCGTCATCGCCTGCATCAGCAAAATCAAAACGTGTTTTAAAGTTCCACCACAATTAACCGAAGTCAACATCAAGCTGGACTTTAATAATCGAGTTCTGGTTGAAAAAGGACAGCCTCATTTCCGCCGTCAAAGAGCTGCTTGATCAACTAACTGATGGAAGTTGATTTTTGGCACTGTTTTGATCCTTGGATATATCCCATCAGAGAAATGCATTCAAATCGATGGAGAGTATATTGAACAGGACTGAAGTCTTGCCAAATGATGCGACTATGCAAGTACTTTTTTTTTTTGAATTTTTGAAACTCTGCTGGATATATTTCGAAAAGTCTCAGATCTTATGAACCAGCCCTCGTATCTCCTGATGAGGTAGGGGGGGGGAGAGAAAATAAAAAACACAGAGAGATGAGGACGTACTGTCAAAATCTTGCACTCGTCAACTGGAACAGAATAGTTCCTGGACACATTAAGAAAAAAAAAAAGAAAGAAAGAAAGAGAAGCAAGTCGTCTTGCGTTCCTCTTCTTGCACATGCATATATTAAAAGCTGCCGCCGCCATTGAATTGAGTTCTGGTTGGCAACTCTTCACCTACTGTGTTTTTTCATGGAAGAGACAAAAAGTACCTACCATATTTACCCAAGTACCAGATGCTTTTTTTAATTAGGCTTCATTTACGAATTAATTACAGATTTAGTGACGTCATTGGTTCTGGCACGTTTGTTCAAAGCAATTTCAGCTTATTGTACCAAGGTTTGGTTGATAAATTTTTGAGACTTTTTGAAATGGATCCAACGGAGTTTCAACAATTTTTAATAAAATTTTCTCGCATAGCCTCATTATTCGGTCAAACTTTGGTACTGTTCAACGTACTCTCGGCTGGTTTTAATGCATTTTTAATGCGATAAATCCAACAATCAAAACAGTGCCAAAAATCAATTTCCGTTACTTCATCAAGCTGCTCTTTTCGACGGCGGAAATGAGGCTGTCATTGTATTCACAATATAAATTTCTTTCAGGTCATTCTTCACTATTTGGAACAGTCAGGATTCACAGAGTGCCTAATCAACTAACAGAATCCGATTTTTGGCAATGTTTTGATTGTTGAATTTATCGCGTGGAAAAAATGCATTGAAATTGGCGAAGAGAATGTTAAACAGCACTAAAGTGTTGCCAAATGATGGGGCTTGTGGAATTTTTGAAACTCCGTTGAATCTCTCGACAAAAATTTTCAAAACTTGTAAACCAACCCTGGTAAGAGAAGATGGACTATTTGAGGCTTTCTTTTGTGGGCAACGTAAGCTTTTTTGCACAATTTTTCGGCCGCTGAATCTTATTTATAAAAGAGAAAGCGACGCGAAATCATTTTTAGCTCAAATGCATTGTTTTCATAGTGTATTTAAATAAATTTCATGGGAGAAAATATAGTACAGTATTAGGTTTTTACCAATATTTTATCTAGTACGATGATGGAGCAGAGGTATTTCTTCAAATTTTGGTTTGAGTTTTATTTCAGATGCCATCATACAGGAATCCGCAATGTTTTGAAGAAAGCTCCTAATTTATTCATGAAATTTCCAATAAAGGAAGGTGTTATGCGAGAACAAAAATACTTTTCAACTGTGTAAATTCAGAAATAGAATAAGTATTGAAATTTATCCTGACGTTTTTCGTGAGCATCGGCGTATAATTCCCAATATTAACCTCGTGATCTCCCCAGTGAAATGCCAATTTTCCTCCGATTGTCGATAATTTTTTATCCAGGACCAGGCATTTTCGTGGCATCAAATGAGTTGTGGGTAATTTGGGGTTTCCCTTAAAAACTCAAAGAGATGAGTATTTGTTTCACGGAAATCCGAGGCTTTAAATCTGGGATTAATTTTTACCTTCTAAAATTGTGTGAACACCGAAGACATCTGGCGAAGAAAAGTGGAATTGAAATCCGCTCTATTGTTCGGAAAGCATTCACTGTAGTTCATTTCACGATCGCATTTCCTGTGGCACTTTTGCTTGAAAATTGATTAGTACTCTTTGGTACTCAAGGACTTCGGAGCTTTATCCATGCTTCGCGAAGCCTTGAAGGCTTTTTATGAATTTCTCAGGGGCTCCGCGACTTTTTCCCCAGACTCAGAAAAAGCAAGAAAAAGAAAAGTAGAATTACCGTGACAACACAGTAGAAAAGTAGTTATTCAAGTGAAGAAATGGCAGGAATTCGCTGTCGATTACAGAAGACAAAAATTGCAGCAGTCAAATTGTGCCCTTTGTTATATTTTTTTTATAGCCCAATCTGATTATTTTTGTTCATTATGGGCCCCGCTACTGATGCTTTTTTTTCACTGGTGCTCCGCAAAAAGAAAAAAAAGATAAAAAATTAGCATGAAAAGAAGGGCTCCTCGGGTCAAAAAGGTTGGAACCTCTGGTCCGCAGGATATCCATATTTTCCTGTACGAAATTTTCAACGCGTCAAGGAAAAAATGGAGAACATTACAGCAGTTAGCCCCTCTGCTGAAATGAGCCAGTTCATGGGATCCAGGTGCACATTGTTCGCATGCTCTTTGACCGACCAAGAACTTCAATTCCGTCTCGGGTTTCAATTCATATGCTTCCTGTCTTCGAGGCGAATTTGAATTCCGGGTCCCTTTCTTTTCCCCCACCTTTTTACGTCCCTGCTTTGAGCATAAAATGTAGGGCAGATGTTCTCGCAATTGCGTCCCGAAGACCTTTTAAGGTATCCTCGTGAAATTCACGAGTGCTCCGGAGCTGTTGGGAGAAAACCAGGAAAGGCAAAGGGTGTGAATAAGTGGGATACCGACAAACGGACGATTCGACTTGAGGACACTTGAAACTGAAAAGAAAATCTGCCCCGACACACGCTGACAATTTCTCGAGATACAGACACTTTTTGAATATTTCTAGAAAAATCTAAATGTTGGCAGTCTTTGAGCAAATTGAGCTTGAGTATTCATATTCACAAAAATTGAAAATCAATTTTCATTGTAAAAATACTCGAGGAATATAAGCACAAAATTAGCCTCGTTTCGATTATGAATTAACGTCTGTGACTAGAATTTCTCTTCTTCTTTGCTTTTGAGCTTCTTTTGATGGCCAAAGATGACATTGTGCGTGGTTTTCTTCGGTATAGTTATTTTCTGCCTCTTGGATTTCCGGAAGAAAATTTGTTGAAAATTTGTAGGGACTTTATTCCGAATTTTTCATATAAAAAAGAAATATACTGAATTCCCATGGAAGTCGATGAGATCACGTGATTCCGACGTGCTAAATTTCCAATAAAGGAAGGTGTCATGCGACAACAATAATATTATTCAACTGTGTAAATTCAGAAATAGAATATTGTAAATTATCCTGACGTTTTTCGTGTGAGCATCGGCGTATAATTCCCAATATTAACCTCGTCATATCCCTAGTAAAATGCCAATTTTCCTCCGATTTTCGACAATTTGTCATCCAGGACAAGGTCAACGCACAAATTGTGTCCGCATCTTGGGGCCCCATTGTATTTTTTTTATAAATGACTGAAGTATACAAAGAATAATACCCAAGATCTCTTCTGTCTCTATTTCAAGGTATGATTCTCATTTTCGGACATTTTTTCCATTTTGGCAGCCCGAAAAATACTTTTTCGCGCGTATTTAATTTTATTTTAACAGGGGCTCCGATTAAAAAATTTATATTTTAAAAAGGGCTTTCATACAAAGAAATGAAGAGGGCTTTTGTGTGTGTCTTTTTGAACCTACTGCATGCCTGTGATTTGCATGATATTTTTTATTATTGTAGGAGAAAGAATTCATATTCGCAAGATGTAGGTACTGTTTTAAATTTTATTTCAACACGACATGCTGCGATGGAGAAATCGGCGTTTTAAAAAGGGGGTTCCTCAGGTCAAAAATATTGAGTAACTGTTACGTGGAATATTTAATTACGCGTCCATAAATAACCTGACGGAGATGAGCGCAATTTCTCTGCGTATTTTATGAATCGTCAGTGACTTATACTCCCATTTAAAAAATAATAATGTTTAATTACCTGAAAATCTTATCACGTTCGGAGTATTCACAACCTCTGATGGTTTTGTAAGAAAAATTCAATGACATTTCGAAGTCTTCAAAGACCGAATAATGATGTCGGGCTGGTAATCATACTACAGTACGAATTTATGAGTTGACTCGAAAACATTCTAAAAGCCCGGTTGATTTTGAAGCGGGGTGTGTTAAAAGAACATTTTTATTGAAACGTCATTCGTATTTATTTCGAATGAAAACATGATTTGTTGGTCTAGAATTCTGGAAATTACCTGAACGGATGTAAGTGTTGTCATCGCTGATTTGTTAAATTCAATTTTTTTTCAAGATTCGGCTTTTACAGACAATTCGAAAGTCTTTAGGTCACTCTTGAAGGGAAAAGCAGAAAAATTTGAGTCAGGGAAAAGGCCATATTTACATTACATTGGAGGAAAGAAAGAAGAATTGCAGGAATTTTAATTGGTGATATTCTGGGACTCGAATTGCTTCCTGGGTGAGTTCGCAGGATGCTGAACTCTGAGACAAGATTTCATTTTCCCAATTAGTCTTCTTTTCAAAGCGGACTATGTTACATTTTTATTGCTTTCTTCTTTCAATAGAATAATAGCCAAAACGGACTCCAGAAAATTTCGTTTGTGAAGTTTTGAGGTTGAAAGTCTTCCATTTAGTGTGGTTTTTCAATGCATCGGTTCTGAGGGAATTCAGACTCGGACTCGAAGAAAAAAAAAAACGACTTACGTATTTTTAATCGAGGGGTTCGATTTATCGAAGTTCAACTGTATCTTTCAAGTGTGATATTCGACATTGGGGTCGCCGAGGGAACGGGTACCTTTCCAGGTGTCCAATTGCATTTTCCGCGAGAATTCCGCGGGTAATATTCCTTGTCAATAAGTGTTACCATCTCGTAATGCTTCGTGGTAATAAAAAAAGAATGAATTCAATTGAATTAGGAATCATCGATCGATCGATCGATAACCCGTGCGCGCATCATGCGATATTTGATTCACGGGACAGGTAATTAGTTGATCGTTGAATGAATAATTGAATATACTATATTTATACGAGGGCTGGTTCATAAGTATCGAGACATTTCGAAATGGATCCAATGAAGTTTCAGCAATCCCAAAAACACTTTGTTACTCAAATAGCCTCATCAGTTGGCAACACTTCAGTGCTGTTCAACATTTTCTCCGCCGGTTTCAATGCAATAAAATACTAATTTCTTCTCCCAAATGAATAATTTTTAATAGCTCAATATTTTAAAATAACCAAATATGGGTTATCATTTTTTAAATCTCAAAACCTTGAAAAATCATATATTTTTTTTAATTCTCATGCAATAAATCCAAGTATCAAAATAGCGCCAAATATGGAATTTATTTTGTTGAGCATGCCTCTCTTTTTCATGGATTTTCATGGAATAAGGCTGTCCCTAGTCCTCGAAATCAATCATTTCCGGATTGTGATTTACTGTCGAAAACAGTCAGAAAAGTCACAGGGTGCCTAATAAACTAACAGAACTCAAAATTTGCCACTGTTTTGATAATTCGATTTATCGCATGTAAAAAATACATTGAAATCGGCGGAGAAAATGTTAAACAGCACTATGAAGTGTTGCCAAGTAATGGGGCCTGTATGCTTGTGAAAATTATTATTTTGTGAATTGTCGAAACTCCGTGGGATCTATTCAAGAAAGTCTCAGAACTTATGAACCAACCCTCGCGTATATCTAGATATATTGTACTGTATATTTAATGTACTGTATCCATATTTCCCGATTCACAGAGCGTCGGAGAGGCTGAAAATGCTGGGCTGGCAGACACAGGGCCATCAGGGCCACCAGGGACGCCGACTGGAGGTCCCACTGCCGCCAGCACGGGTGCCCATGGCCCGGACCCAGCGACACAGGTCCCAACCGCCGGGTACGAAATACGGCGCGTCCCGGGTTCCGAGGGCCATCAACCGGGCCACCGACTTTGGCCGCTTGCTGGAGGACAACCCACCGCCTATCCCGCATTCCCTGCTCAGGAACCTGGCCAAACCCGAACCCGGCGTTGGAAAGGTGTGCATGTTTGTGTTTTCGTGTCGTCCTGTGTGTTCACGCATGTGTATTAATGGAGTCGTCCATCAATTGAATATTATCGTCCTTTTTTGTTGAAGATATTTCAATGCAGTCAAACCTGAATTTAGTGCAGTTTTTCATTTTTCCTGGCCAATTTTTTTTTGGCACTAAGCTAAGGTGGATTTAAAGTGAGGCATTGTGTGATGAGATGAAGATTTCATTGAGGGTTTATACTGTGGGCAAACTGAGCCTTTTTTTTTGCAGAATTTTGCGTCTCTTGGGAATTCTGCTAGAACTTTTCCTTGCGCTTGTCAAAGTGCGAAAATATGAATTTCATTATACAGCTTTTCAAATTTTAGGCTTCGAAAATGCGTCAGACGCGGAATTTAGATGAAAATTCTTTAATTTATGTGCCTATAATGCCTGCATAAATACTAGTTCGCCGGATTCATGAAATTTCATCTTCAGAAAATTTAGAATAATCCAACCGGTCTTCCAGAGCATCCCCAGAAATATTTCGTGCTGTTGAACCGTCTCTGAATACGTTTTAAATTGACTTAAACATGAATCGATTATTCATCGCACTTGTATCTCATTATTTTCAAAGAAAAAGGCTGCATTCTGGAGTCTCGCGATTCTCTTTTTTATTTCATTTGAAGAATGATTTATTGCTTCCAAAAGAACATTTAGTGAAATCCCAAACGAAAAAGGAAGAATCTTTTGATCATATTACAATCCTATATTACAGTGAATTCCGTCGCAGATAATTTAATTATGCGGCTTTCTCGTTTTTTGCGATTTTTTTTAATAAAGGTTTTTGGTGGTCCCTGCAGTTTTTTCGAGAGGGCAATTGTATAAAAATGTCGTTATAGCAAAGTAATGTTCTTCTATAGTAATCTCAATCCTGTTTGAAGTACTTTTGCTTTGAATACTTGTGCCTGGGCCATGGGAATTTTTATGCATTTGCACAATTTGGGGAAACTTGACTAGTGCTTTATTGAAATACCTTTCAATATAAAATGCTCATCTTTTTGCACAGCAATTCTGGAATCACAGGAAGTATGAAGCTCTGATCGAAATACATTCCGTTTAATTTCAGAATTAAAAATTGCTGAATTGTTTAAACAAAACTATGGAAAAATTGTGCCCATTTCCATACAGCATACAGTTCTTGATAATTGAATGCTCTTCTTACAAATGTATTTTCTGTTTCTTTCAGCTTATACTTCTGTGAAATCAGTATTTTTTATAAATGGAAGGTTTATAATAAGATAATTGTATTTCGCATTTCGAATTTTCTCTTCTATTTCATCAAAAATGGTTTAAAATGTAAGATATTTTTCACGAATCTTTTGTTGAAATACTTCAAAGCACATATTGCCTGTTTTCCACTAAATTGCAGTCCTGCATGCTCGAAGAACCAAGAATGCTCGCTATAGCGAATTTTTTTTTGCCATATTTACTCGAATATAACGCGCACCTTTTTTCTCAAAATTGAGAGGAAGAAATGGAATGTGTGTCAGCATTAGCGGATATACATTTTTGTTTTATTTCAGAGGTTTAGGTACGCATTATGTTCGATTCTGGAGGAAAAGTTTGAATAGATTTTAACAGAATAATCATTTTAATGGAAACACAGTAGTTGAAAATTAATTGAATTGAGGATTCATTCCTGTCTGAATTCAGATTTTAGTTTTCTTATTTTCACAGCCTTGCAGTTTCAGAGTTATTAAAAACGGGGTTTGTTTCTTACTTGGGGATACAATTTTATCACAATTTTAGGCTTTAAAACAAAAAACTCTCGTGCGCGTCTTACTCGTGGACGCGTGGCACTCGAATAAATAAGGTATAAACAATATTTCATCAGGTCCATGGAAATTTTATGTTACGAGATTTTGCAGCGTGTTTGTTTCATTTTTTTTTCTTTCTTTGGCAGGCGAAAGTGATGCTGCGGTTGTCCAACCCGTGCGGCAGCAACACCAACGAGCCTCAGCCACATCCGCACTTGACTGTCGACCCCCGGAAGAAGCAAGTGGTTCTGGTCGACCCAACTTCCGCTCCCGGAACACCCGTGGATCGTGTCGGCGTTTCCGCTCCCAAAATGTTCGCCTTTGACACAATTTTCACTGAGGACGATGCTTTGGTAAGTTTTTTTTTTTTTTTTTTCTTTGGAGCGCATGATCCGTAAAAGGA
>CAJPEX010003471.1:0-28769 GCA_905338405.1 Notodromas monacha
ATTGCCAGGGGTGGTTCTTTATTCCGAATGTCCATATTTGCTTGCATAAATTACCACGTGCGTATTTTGGACAAAAGGGACTGCTTTTGAATTCCGTATAGAGGTGTTCGGGAAGGAACTGATGTCGTTTCATAATTTTTTTCTCAATACATACTTCTTTGGGCAAAATTTTAAAAATATCCAATCCTTACTTTTTTGAAAATTTATCTTTATATGGAAGTAGGCTGAACAGATGAGGGAAAGTCCAATTTTTTGAACAAGTCGGTTGAACCTCTTGAAGTCTAATTTGAAGGCAATCTAAAGATGTGAGTGGGGATTTGGCTTTATTCAGGTGGATTGAACACTGGAATTTTTTTCTGGTCAAATTATCAGAACATTTCAATATTCCTAGAAAGAAGATTCACAATCCCTTTGTGGAGAGCATGAAAGAACAATTTGTATCTGCTTATTTCCCGAAAAAATGTGATCTAAAATTGTGTCACCGTGTGTTAAGACGTTTTTCATTATATCACTTATTTCTATTAAAATATTTTACATAAATCGAAAAGCGAACTCCCTCCGTTACAAAACGAAAGACTTGTTAGTTCCGTTTGTTTTATATAAAAATGATCAAGATCTTCATTTTGCTCACTCAGAACAGTTACGGAATGTGAAGAGCTAAATTTTAAATATTTCCAATAATGCTTGATGACAAATGTAAAACAGATTAAATCAAGAAGGTTCCAGGACAACTTCAAATTTTCTATATAGTTCTCACGACGCTTGAAAAGGAGCCAGATTCTTTTTGAAAAATTATCCAATTTTTACAAGTTTGGATTATCAATGCTGAAATTGAAGGTTGCTTTAAATTTTTGAATCATCTTGAGATATTTTGAAAGTCCAACTCGAGTCTCATCCTTTGAATCAAAGCCAGGTAATCTGCACCGTCTAACCTCAATTTTTTTGCAAAAAAAAAAATATGCTCTCTATAGCTATTATACTAGTATCTAGCATAGGCAAGTTCCACAGCGCAAAATTTATGATTTTCATTCTTACAAACGAAAATGAGTTCTCCTTTCAATTTCCGTGATTGCTCAACTCTGCTCGTCCTTCAAAGCGAAAGCTTCCAGTTTTTGTAAAAATTGTCTGAGTCTAAAATCCTCGCTTGTGAGTTTCAGTTAGATTAAAAAAAAAAACAGTGCGACTTAAATCACAAGATTTACTTCTGCGTCATAAACCGCTTTTGTCAAGTATACCCAAGAGAAGTACCAGATGAATTTCCGAAGGACAATAACTCGAAAATTTATTTGCTTCTTTCGGATTTTATTGAAAAAGTCGTCAAAAAGTAACGAACCTCTTTCAAAGAAACTCGAAGTGCTGGCATCGGAAAAGTCTGCAAAATCCGTGGTCGTAGTTTCCGGCGCTGCTGTCGTTTCCGGAGCCGCTAATTCCGCAAAAATCAGCACCATCAGCGTAACAAACCTCGAGTTATCTTTCATCATAACCACGGGCCAAAACATTTTCGCACTGCAAAAATTAAGAGATTGGGCGGAAATTACAGACGATTCCGCACGCGAAATGTGGATGCATCAAAGGAGAAAACTTCGTCGATGGAGAAAAAGGTTCATATTGCCCCGGAAGCTGCAAAATTATCAGCACTTTTTTTTTTACAAGGAACGGAAGTTCTTTTCATGGGAAAACATTCGCTTCCGAAGAAAAAAAAAACACTGGAACGAAAAAAAAGGTTTTTTTCTTCAAAGTTTTCACTCGTTTCTCAGGGAATCCGGAAACAAAATTGGCGCTTCTTAAAACAGCAGAGATTTTAGCAAGAAACTGTCGAGTTATTCCATCACTTTCGACTCATTTCGAGGCACTGAGAAAAAGCATGCAGTGAACTATTACAGGGTTCTCACAGGCTTTCGCAGAAACATTCGAACGGAAAATAAAAACTTTTTATCGTGGCTTGAAAGCTGAAAAAGCTTTTTCGATAGCTATGTTATTTTTACGTCAGAAGCACTTTTTAAATTATTTCTGCACACCGAATCCTTGCATAAAAATGGATTAACTTATTGAAACTCAAATAAATAAATTTTCTTTCAAGACTTTTTTAACAGTATTTATCAAAATCGTAAAAATGTTTATTGAACGGATCTCTAAAATATCATCCAACATTTTTCAACAGCTAGAAAAAAACTTGCGCAACAAAAGTTGTGCAATATTATGAGACTTTTTTTTACAAAGCTATCAATAGAAAAAGTTTGAGGTTTTCCAGGATAAGAAGCCTAGTCTAAAAATAAAGTCTTTCTTCTCAATTCAAAAATTTTATGGCCTTCTTTCAGGTTTAAAATCGTGCTTCTTTTGATTCAACTATTTTTCCATTGATACGCACTTTCTTAAATGTCTCTAAAAAAATTATTGCCATAATCATGGACTCTAGTCCACTTTTGGGGAATTTTTAACATTGGAGGATCTATTTTATTTTCTGTGGGTAATACTGTACAGTATTGTAAACATTTGCCTGATTTCAATTCCATTGCAAGGTCCTTTTTTCTGGATATTCATCCAAACCATTGGGATTATTTCAATTTAAATTTAGAAAATTTAAGGAATTGGACTTTTCTCCCAGCATTTAATAGAGACTGGCTATTATTTGCGTCAAGGTTTTTTCTGAGACCCAGCCTTTATTATATAGAGACAGGCCTCTATTGGAGACCAGGCATTTATCAGAGAAAATATGGTACCCACATACCAGGAGTACCCAATTTTTCTGCTAAATTTATTCAAAATACCGGTACTTCTTGTAATTATTTAAATACAGCTCCTGTTATTGTGGAGATTCAAAAAAGAAAAAAACATTAAAATTGAACCCTGATCCTTTTTGAAAGGATGTGAGTGAATGAATGGGAAAATTGCTGCCTCCAAGATCAGCATCCTGTCAACTCACCATTTCAAAAGTTCAAAAGCCCTAAATAGCAAAAAAATTTCTTCTATTCATTATTTTTTTCCAGCAAAAATGCTGATTTTCTCTGCCCCAAAACTCGACAAATCGACATTTTTTTCTCGTTCCCTCCGAGTTTGACTTGAATAAGAGGTTCTCCTGCATCGAAAAAAAAAATATACATATATATATGTAGCTGAATCAGAACTAGATGACAATTTTGAGTGACACTATATACTAGGAAGACACATTTCCTCTTGCGTGTGTTCATTCCGACGACGGCAACCTCTTTTGAAACTTGCAAAAAAAAAAAAAGACGCTTCTTGATTAAAATATGGAGTACTGAGCATTATTCCGACGAGTGGTATCACTCCACACACTTGCCACAAAGAAGAAGAAGAAGAAGAAGACAGTATAGGAAATGCTAGTGTCTAGTTCAGTAGTTCACTTCAGTGTCACGACCTATTACGCATGCGCCGCGGGGCTTCGCTAGTTGTGTAACGCTTCCTTCCGCGCATCGTTCCCCGGGTCACATCCTGCTCTTCCTTCTTTCCCCCACAACAACAATTTACAAAAGAAGAAGAAGAAGAAGAAGAAAACAAGGAAGAAGAAGAAGAAGAAAATATAGTGACATGAGGAAGAATTCTTCGCTGTATAGAGTGGGAACTCAGCAGGCGCGAGTCTGATGCGAGAACGGCTGTTTGATGAACGCTGTTGAAACTCATTTGCTCCTGAGAGAGGGGGGGGGATGTCGTAACTTGAAATCGCCGAGTAAACTCGCGAACCCATCATCCAAGGGTCCTGACTATATACGTGTGCGTCACTCGTTCTCCCTTTTGCTTCCATATAAAAAAAAAAATGTATCAACAATGCATCAGTCTGGAGGAGACTGGAAGAGAATCAAATGTCATCCATCACGTTTTTCCCATATATATTTCAATGAGAGCATATTTATTTAATCATTGTTGTTCATCAAAAATCAGGAATAGAGTCCCCAAAAAATTGAATAAAACTTATCTTTTCAACTTCAGTAAAGAGAATCTGTGGCATCAGAAGTAGCTCAAGAAGCAAGGAATAAGTAATGCTGTACTTTGCTCGCACAATATGGAAAAAAGCACAAAATTGGCCTTTTTTTTGGTTTATTGATCAGAGTAATTCTATTTTCAATTTTTCTGCATACATATACATGGTACAGTAGCTCAATTTTTTCAAGAGAATTTCATGTATTGATTTATTCATGAGATATCAAAATATACATTCAACCCCCGTCTAATGGACTTGATTCGTGCAAGAGGCGAGTCTGTTGGACAAAAAGTCCTTTACACAAATTCAATTACATAAAAAATTAAAAATTTCAATTTTCAACACTAATTTTAAACCAAAAGAAGTCTGTTTGGTGGATTTTGTCTGTTGGGCAGGAGGAAAANTCAATAAACCAAAAAAGTCTGTTTGGTGGATTTTGTCTGTTGGGCAGGAGGAAAAACTGCTTGCAGAGCTGGTCTGTTTGCCGAAAATCCCTTACACGGGAGGTCTGTTAGGCGGGGGGCCACTGTACATTCAAACCTCTATAATAAGTTGAATTTCAAGAGACCTTCAAAAATTTGACTTTGGGGGGTTTTGAGTTATATAGATGCTTGAGTTGTGAAACCAAGCATTTTTGTTTTGGGAAACATACGAGAATTCCAATGAATTTTAGATGATGATATTCTGGGATTTAAATGGCTTCTAAAATGAGTCAATGCTGGACTTGGACGAGGCAGGGGTTCATTTGTCCAATTTAGTCTGTCACATCCTTTCAAAACACACCAAATTCAATTTTTTATTGTTTTTTTTCTGCGTCAAGAAAATAAATCCCAGAAAAACCTCAGAAAATTTGACTTTTTGAGGTTTTACAGGAAAAGCCTTTGAGTTAGGGAGGTTTTTAATGTATTGTTTCTACATCAGGAATTCAGACAGGAACTTTAAAAAATTGTCTTCAGGAGATATTTGACTTAAGGGTGTTTGAATTATTGTGGTTCAACTGCCTCAATTTGTTCAAGAGATATCAAAATATCAATTCATTCAATAGAAAATATCTAATTTAATATCAATTTTTAAAAATTTTTACAGCTCAATTTGTTCGAGAGATATCAAATCTCCATTTCTAACTTTTCCCACAGCAGCAAAGGTTTATGGGACTTTAAAATATACAGTATTTCTCTCGGCCGGGGTGAATTGAGGTACGCTAGTGGAGATTTTTTTCCATGGCATTTTTATCGGGTTGCAATTCTTTCCGTAACCACAATCTTCCCATGATTAAACTCATTTTTACGAAAGTACCGACCAGCACGTTTCCCCCTGAAATTCCGCGAGTCAAATTGCTGGGACCTGAAGTTCAAATTTATTGTGGGGCTTGAGAGAGATTTTTTTCTTTCAAAAATTCAAGTCCTTTCATCTTCACAGGTTTATCTTACTCCCTTTAATAAAAAATGTAAGACGATGAGGTCACAGAATTCAGGGATAAGTGCTTTTTCGTATATTTCGAATTCTTTGTATGGTAAAACATTTATAAAATTCAAAGCACCGTTCCTTCCGTCAATAATGATTCGAAATTAACGAGTAAATCACGTGAATGAATTGCACACTTTACACAGGAAATGAACAACATATTGTGGAGAAAATCCCTGACCAAGTGATTGATGGTGTTATGAAACAAAACAGCTTCTTCCCCCGTTAGGAACCAGTTTTTAAAAAGCTGGTACTTCTTAAAAGTGAATCCGAAACGGAAAACTGAAATACACGTTTTCAAAACTGCTTCTCATATCCTTTGTTCGTGTAAATATGAAAAAAAAATATTGCACCAAATTTCGGGCCAAGATTCTTGATGCAACATCAGGTTAAATTATCATTTTCCGGGGTTATTCTTGGAACGCGAGAATTTCGGCCGAAATAAATGCATAAATTAATCTTCCCATCAAATAAATGACCCTTCGAATATATTACACAATTCCTCCTTGAATAAATTGGACCCGTAAAATTCTCTTATAAACGTCGATAAATCACTGAAAAAGCGTTTCGATTCGAGCGGGATGAACGAGAACATTAATCACGCATCGCGTCCATCGGTGAAGTTAATCATTGAGTTTTAAAACGTTTATTTTTAAATTCTCTTATAAACGTCGATAAATCACTGAAAAAGCGTTTCGATTCGAGCGGGATGAACGAGAACATTAATCACGCATCGCGTCCATCGGTGAAGTTAATCATTGAGTTTTAAAACGTGTGTTTTTTTTCTGTGTGTGTGTGTGTGTGTTTTATTTATAATCAGAAGATGAGATGAAGAAGAGGATGAGAGAGTGTTTTTGTACTCATGTCACGTTCTGGTTGTCTGTCAGGAAATCAAGCAACTTCATTCCGTCATTCATTCATACGCTCACTCATTCACACTCGACTCGGTACATGAGGCGAGTGTTAATTCATCACTCGGAGATTTCGAAATGTTGACCCTAATTTACACGATTTGAGTCTCCCAAAGTCTGAATATTGCTCGAATCCCTCGACCTGGAAGAAAAATATTCAGAAATATCTCGCAACTGCAGTTTAGATACATTTTTAACGAAATTAGTCGGCGTTTCAAGTATGAAGTTTTCCCGAAATGAGCGAGTTTATTTAAAAATTATTCTGGTTGAGCTAAAAATTTATGATGTACAGCAAGAAAGATTATCTTCTCAATTAATACGGCAATGCGATAACAAAAATACTGCGAGTAAAAATAAATACCTGCACTCAGAAATATCCGGAAATGTAGCTCAAATGTTCAATATTTTTTTAGTGTTGAAATTACAGTATTTCTATGCAGTAAACAAGCTATTCTAAATTTCTTGACAGTCATGATGCCAGAATAATAAAATTGTTTAGAAATACAGTATATATTTAATGTGTCCAGGGATAATTTCAGATTTTTATTTCCACTTTTAGAGGAGATAAAAAAATCTGTCTACATAAATTAATCGGTATACATTCAACCCTCATCTCAATTTTTGCGGTGGAAAAGTATGTTGGACAAAAATTAAGTTAGATGAATTTGAATTTTCTATAAAGTTTTACAGCTTGAAAATTTTAATTTGACTGAAGGAGGTTGGATGGATTTGGTACATTCAATGGGATAAAAAAAAACTTCCTCCAGAAGCGGTACGTTAAAAACCCCGTTAGCCAAAGGTATGTTAGGTGAGGGTGTTGACTGTACATTATCAAAAATGTTGGTTTGTTATTCTCTTATGGGTAGATGTCACTAATGGTAGTCATGAATGCATTTTAATTTCACAGCATTGAATAATATCAAGTTCCACGAGTGTTTCTCAGTTGCTCAGTCATATTTTTAAATCGAGTTATATGTTAAATATTCGGAAAGAATAATTAAAATTTAATGATAATGTTCCTAGTTCACATGTACTTTTTGTTCATATTTTATATTTTAATTCCAAATCTTGAGGAATTTAAAATTAGGGTTTCTTCATAAATGTATTCTGATACTGTATTTATTAAGTTCGCAAATTGTTTCTCTCCTTCGAAAAATGCCAAGTTTGATGTAATATTCGTATATTCAGTCTATGAAATATTCTGGACGACGGATTTTTAATCCTTCGGCCACAGAAGACCAAAATTTAAAAATCGGGATAACGAAACAAAAATGTCTCATCATTATGTTACGCAAAAGAAATGCGTCTTTTTTCTTCTTCAGAATATTCCCATCTTTCTTGTATCTCGGATTCATCTTCCGTATCGTGACCGCGATTCGCAATCTCGGGGTTAACGACGACGATGACTCAGCGAAAAAAAAGCCCTGGGTTTTATCCCGATATTTCATATTCACCTCTTTTTTTTTTTGAATATTCATTTCCGCGTGCACGAAATTATGACATGAAAAACAAAACGAAGCCCTTGTGTTAACAAATTTCTGCAACGCCATCAGGCGACACATTCGAGATCCAAGAAAACAGCGGGGAGGAACAAGCAAATGACTAGGGGCCCGATTATTTCGTAACCGATAAAGCGAGTTTCAAGTACTAGGAAGAGCTGTTGATGCGAAAAACGAAAGTCCAGTTTTGGATTGCATCTAAGATTCCAGAGAAAATCTGAATATTTTTTTTTTCAGTAACGAGAATCTCATTCGTTTGGGGGAATGAAAGTTGTTCCCTGAGCTTTCAAATAAAGCGCAGGTCCTGGTTGGGCTTTGAAAAAGTTCAATAATGATAGCTTTTCGCAAAAACATATGTGAAAAAGTTCTGTCAAGTGTCAAATTTCACAAACAATTTAAGCTTTCGTGCGGGTAGATGTCACTGCAAATAAAAATGGAATAAAAAGGGAATGAATCGGAAAATGGCAAGAAAATCATTACTTCAAAACAATGTTTAGTTGAAAAGAACTGGCAACACTGAATTTATAAGCCCAAATTATTTTTACGTTGAAAACGCGATCAAGTTGATATTTTCTGACATATATGAAGCAATCCTAACAGAAACCTAAGGTATGTGGCAAATAAAATATGTGTAAGAGAGTTTTAGAAATAGTCATTAAGTTTGATTAGTAGCTTTGTAAGTGTGCATCAGTTTATCTTGTAATAAAAATTATTCTGACGATCTGATTTATATTTGGCACGAAATACCTTCTTTGCTTGAAATTCCTAGCCATAGCCCAGACTGATTCAAGTGTTTTCATGTTTTGACAAATTGACAATAAAAACCAAAATGTTGCTTCATCTCAAAAACCCAATGAAACTGTATTTATTTTTCAAGACCACAGGTTTCTTAAGTAAGATGCGCAATTTTAGTTTTTTTTAGCTGACGATTTATAAAATAAATGCCAGAAATGATGCACACCTCAGCTTTCAGTTGCCCAAACCAATATTTTAAACCCTTGAATGACAAAGGGTTCCTGGCTGTTCTGTGGCAAATTCGGGATTTTTTTGGCAGGTGACGAATTTCACTTAGACCAAAGGGCAGTGAAATATAGTGAAATAATCCCAGGTTGGGAAAGCCTAAGTCAGGAAAAATCCATGAAGGGTGAATTCTTTTGTATTCCAAAATCTCTAATGCTAATTCTATCCAAGGAATTCCTAAAAGAAAGCAACTCAGCAAGGATTTTCTTCTTGAAGCCAAATTTTTCTGCACAATAATAAAAAATATTGGACTTTTCCCTGACTTAGGCCTTGGTGAAAAATTTTAATTTTTTTAAATGTTCATTGCTCAAGTGCACAACATTTTTTTTTTAATATCCAAACTTTGCTGCACAAGGGTTAAAAACTACATCAAGTAAAAAATCATAATTAAAATTCAACCCAATTAAAACATGAATTCCAATATATTTTCTCTCATGCAAATCATTTAATTACTGTACTGTATTAGTAAATAGAATTTAAAATGAAAAATGGCATGAAAAGATGCTCAAGTGGGGAAGCATTTGTCCCTTGAAAATCTTTACTTGACTATGTTGTGTACTCCATTGTTTGTCCCAATTTTTTTTTAATTGCAGGCAGTGTTACTCACCATGATCAGTTCAACGCCTAACACCTAGTCAATAAAAAATGTATACACAAAAACCTGAAAATTTTAATTGTGACTAGATTTTTCTGGGAATAATTGTTGAGGTTAGAAAATGGCCACTTTATGCGAGGCTGACTTTTTTTTACTGGCTTTTCTTGGTGGAAGTTCAAGAACTTCGGGAAGAGCCCTTGAGAAGATGAGAGACTGGAAATGTATACCCTGAGCCAATCTGATTATCAGTAACCGTAATCATCCTCAGCAAACCGTCGCAGAATATATTTCACAAGAGCATTCGGAGAAGGAAACAGTTAAGGTAGGATTTATGCGCCCTCACGTCGAAAGCAAGAAAACGTCGCTTCCTTCCCCACATTTTTTTTTTTTCCTTCAGGGGTTAATCACTTCCTTCCCCATTCACTTCATCTTTATTCTGTATAGTTCCTTTTCCTACTGCTGGCAACAACCAAACAATGAGACGCAGTGTGACTCAACTTTTGACACACCAGGGGGAAAACTATTCGGGACAGGAAGAAACAATTCGAGTCTTGACGAGTTTGGACGACGGGATAAATATTTGACAAGTCGTATGTGCTGAACAACGTTGCGCAACATTTTCGTATTTTTGTTTCTTCTTCCGTTTTGCACTCCGTCAACGGCATGTGGAATGCTGCAATAATAATAAAACAAATTTGTATTCCTCGAAAATGTTTGGAAAATGTGTAGCACAGTATTTTTTTCTTTCGGCAGTGTTTGGTGCCATTGAAAGTTTACTACAGTACATTGAACATTTTTTGCTGGAGTTGGAAGCTCACGACGCAGAATTATTGCTGTAAGAATCGGTCAATTATTTCAAGCAGAAAACGGAGAAAATTTCGAAATTTGCTAATTTTGTCGGCCAGGACAAAAAAAAAACATGATTAATGATTATTTCGCGATAATTATTCTCAAAAAAACTTCTCAATAAAAGACGTTCGGTAATGATTAACTCTGAAAACTTCTAAATTCGCGCAAAACTTTTTTTTCGGATTGTGGAAGGAATCCATTTCAAACGCGGATGGAAATGAAGGAATTGAACAAAAATGACAGATTAATTTTGTTTGGGAGAATCACCTGGTTTTGAAACGAGATCCAATTTATTTCGTGTAATGATTAAAAATCGTCCCATCTTAATCAATTTTTTAATGATCTTCTGCGGAAGTAGAATCGTGTGACAAAAAAAACAATTCTGACCTCCACAAGTTTTCTTCGTCTTTAATTATTTTTTGCGTGCATTTTTAAATTATGGTATTTCACTTGATTTTTTCTGAGCGTTATTTTTCTTATCCGTCAATTTCACACCCTGACACTTTTTTTCTGATCTGGTGTTTTTGGGCATGACATTTTTTGTCGAGAAAAACAGATGAGCTTTGACACATTCTTTTGAGTACATTTTCATGTAAGACCCGGAGTCAACCAATATTTTTGTGTATTTTGCAGAAAATATTTTTTTATTCTTGCGTGAGTTTTTAATACCAGATCACTACCCGGAATAAAGTAATTTTCTGCTTTGAATTTTCATTTCGTGGCGCATTTTCCCTGAAAGAAATTTTTGCCGAGACATTCTCAATGTTTTTTTTCTGTTTTCGGTGGAACAGAAACAATTTAATAATTTTTTTAGATTTTTTTGCATTAACCTCGTGAGATGAAAGTATATTTCTGCGTTCCGCCGAACACTAATATTTTACGAGGCATTTTCTTTCCGCCCGGCGTTTTTCCATGAAGTCGTCAGACTTTTTTGTTCAATACAGCTGACATGAAAAATTTGCTACTGTATTTTACTTGACGTGAAAAACAAACACATTTTCAATCCTGTTTCTTTCTCGACACGGAAGGTCTTGGTGCGGAAATCGCGTGACTGCGTCTTCTTCACATGCTGGGGTTAATCGTGATACTCGGAACAACTGAACCTCACATGAGGAAGTTCAAAGAATGACCAGTCAGAAAAATAAAATCTAGGTAAAATAAGAAGAGACCCGACGGTGAAAAAAAAGCAGGTCGTCTGAATTGTCTTCATGCTCGATCGGGAGAATGACTCAATCATCACTAGGTTTTTCGCCTCCTGCAGATTTTCTCGCCTTTTCTTCGGGAAAAAAATATGGGTCATAAACAGACGAAAGGGAAAACTTTTCAAATGCTTTCGACTTTCACGGCAGGTTTGTATTTGTATTTTTATTTTTTTGCTTTCCTAAGAGGAGCAACAAATTGCGAGTGTATTTTTCTTTACACTAGGATATATTCGGTGGCCGAAAAAGGAAAATCTCATTCGTTTCGAACGTCAACCGAACGTTCGAAGCAACAGATATCGCCTCTCATTTTTTATTCTTCAAAACGCCTAACACATGTTTTTTTCTTCTTCTTTTCCGATTGACAAGTGAGGTAATCGTGAGGATTTCGAAACAAAGTTTTCCTCTTTCAGGCGACAATAACACAACTATCGTAAATCCTTTCCCTTTCTCCCGCGGATGCAAACTGTGTTAGAAACTTTTATTTTCCTATTTAAAAAAAACAGTTCCCTCGTTTTTTTTCCTTTATTTGGAATCGGACAGAAATGGTTTTTCGAACAGGGTGGATTTTTGCCTTGAAGTTAGCAAATGGACAATTTTTAGAAGGTGGGAGGAATATGTTTATATGGAGCCTTTTCAGCGTCAGTTGATTGGTACTTACACGGGCACATAAGTGCCCTATTCCCAATTTCGGTGAACTGACGTGTTGTTGATCATAAGTACTATTTTATATTGATATTTGAGTACGACTCCGATTATTTGGTTTACCAGAAAATTAGACCGTAATCATGGCTTTTTTGACAAAAAAAAGGGACGGTTTCATGAGCTTTTTGTACAGTGAATTGTGTCATAATCAAGCTGACGGTTTATTCTGTTTTAATTTGTGATTGAAAAAGCAGGACTTGATTTGCTGAGAGCATCAATTTGCGGTTTCTGCTGAGCTCCATTTCATCACTTGAAGATTTGAATTGACTAACGTTTCCAAACTTGGACGTTTGTGGGAAATGGCCTTAGAATTGAAAAAAATAAAAATAAATAAATAACTCGAGTAAGTAATAACTCCCACAAAAAGGGTTTAATATTTCAGTTCCATTATTGCATTCAATTGAGGAATATTGAGTAAATTCAGATTTTTTTCTGAAATCACATCATTATGGTCCATGATTTAGAAAAATTCCACTAAGTATGACCTTGCTAATTTCAATCTATGAAAAAAATCTCACTAGTTATCCATTTTTGTTCAGTCCTTGTCTATGACTGAGGTGGGTTATGTTCCAACACATGGCAGTGCTGGGATATTTTTGCACACAGGCATGTTTTTGCATGACCAAAGGTCACACAAAAAAAACAGCCATGGATTAATAGTCAAGGTCTAGAAAAATCTGGGAAATTGAACCCAATTTTTTTTAAATACCTTAATCCTAATCCTTTGGCAGGAATGCGGAAAAAATGCCATCCAGCAGCAAATAATTTTTTCAGAAAAAATTTTCTGCACAAAAAAAAAAAATTTTTTTAAATTTTCTAGACCTATGCTCTGCACTGTTCAGACTAGGTTTTTATTTTTCATTTTTATTCGTTTGTCGCACAAAAAATATCCCAGTTCTATTTTAGAAGGGTTATCAGCAATGTAATCGAGACCACCTTCACTCAAAATATTTCTCAAAACTCAAATTTTGATAGGCCTTTGGATTTTAATTCGAAAGGCCCACGAAAATTAAAAAAATTTCGACGATGCATTTCCAAGGCAGGTGAGTGGTTCAAGTTTTTCATCGAAGTTTCAAACCATTTCCTCAAGAATTTAAAGCCAAGAACTTTCATCAGCAATTTCAAGTTTTTGTAATGCAGTACTTCATTTATGCAACCTTACAAGGGACAAATTCTGGTTTCCGTGACTCAAAATCTCTCCAAGTCAACTTTTTCCGTGTTCCCCCACAAATACGATTTAAAGAGGTTCAGACTGTAAAAGGGAAGATGATTCGGTGAAATAAGGTACGGTACTTTTTTTGTGTCTTTTCTCGTATTTTAAGGGTGGCAATCGAGTTGATTATGAGTACGTGGAAGTAACGAAGTACGAATAGGCATCTTGGGTTGTGAAACACCACACAAAAGTACCAACGAAGACCTTTTCCGTGAACTTCGGCCACGTTAAGGCGATAAATTCTTCGTCCGGTGAGAGAGCCAGGAAAAAAAAAAAAGCGGGATCTTGCGCAACCCGGTTCCTTTTCTACGTGAGGCTTGGGTTCGTCTCTGCTCTTCCCCGCAGAAAACTTACACACACACATGCGCATTTTTTCAGAGAAAGGGATTCATATTCCTCGCGGGGAATTTCTTCGTTTTTTTCTGGCCTGCTTCAGCAAAAAAAAAAAAAACTTCGCCAGCAGCATTCGATGTTATTTTCTATGCCAAAAATATGCAGAGGAAACCTCCAGCAGCCGAAACTGCGTGGGTTTCACTTCTGAAGAGCTAATTTTATTTTTATGCGTACCCTCAAACGACAACAAAATAGCTTTCCTCGCTGATAAACTCTACGCGTTTTTCTCAATAATTTTAATTTTGCGAGAAAATAGTTTTGTCTCTGTAAAATGGATGATAAAATAATGACGAGACTCGTGTTACCGGTGTTTTAACCTCATCTGAGGAAGTAAAATATTTTTGAAACATTATTTACCAATGTACTGATTTTAAAATACTTTGCACAGTCATCTTGACGAATAAATGAGCAGTATAGCTTATTGTTTCGTCGTGAATAAACTGAGGGTCATGAACTAAACGCAAGAAAGTGTAAAAAAAAAGAATTATCATGAGTAGCAAATGAAAAGTTAATTCCAGTACAGTATCACTAAAACCATCAGATTTTACAGTCTCAAATTCCCGTCAAACTACAAACTATTCAGGCGAGCGTCTTAAAATATTGCATTTCTATGTACAAAATTTCTCCAAAATCACCATGTTGGATTATTTTCATTAATTCGCGTATTTTCGACATGTTTGAATTTGGGGCAAGTATAAAAGGCAGAGCTGCCGCAATATATGCCGAATAAATTAAATCGAAAAAATGATTCATGTTATAGCTATAGTGAACTTTTTTTTAGAGACATTTGTCGCTTCAAAATTAATATTTCCTCTTGTTTAAAAACAACAGCTCGGTGAACACAAAAAAAAATTATTACGGAACATTCACATGTGCTACGAATAAACCCTGTCGTGTGTATGCGTCCCCAATAAGCAATAACCCAAAGGGACACGATGACGAATTCCGGGGAAATAATAGCTGCATTGATGGAAGAGATTGAACAACGAAAACCGCAGAATGGAGCGATTTCTTCATCTATGGTGTTTCTGTCAGCGAGAAAAGAACAAGTGAGAGAAGAAGAAAAAAATAATAATAATAAAAAGCAAAAAAAAAAAAAAAAAAAAAAGAGCGTGAACAAGCGGATTCGCCGCGACGCAGCAGCGTGACACGAGGTCAACCCGCAAAAAGGGGGGGGGGGGGGGGGGGGTGGGGGAAGAGTGAAGAGAGAGAGAGAAGGAAAAAAAACGACAACACCCGGTTCCCTGCAAGTGGATATCAAGCCGGATATTCGCATTTCCGTGTTTCTTCCTCGCGATAGAGAGAGGAAGTTCCACAATATCCTATTCTTCTGTACTTACGTGCAGTACAAAACTTAGACGTAGGACGGTTCAAAAGTACCCGTCAGTACCATTTTCACTATACTGTTATATATTGCGGACTGATTGGCACGCACATGTGTATCTTTTAGCCTTTTTTTTTTTAATTGAGCATTCTCAGTGAAATGCGTTTTTTTCTTCTAGTTATACCCCTGAAATTACGATGTGCAGAGATTGAGTGATTAATTGATAAACAAGCGGAATTTTCCGCTGGTCAAAATTCATGGGGTGCAAAAAAAGTTTCCCTGTCTATCAAAAAAATTGATCTGAAATGAAATCACATGATGGGACATACCAAAGCATAAATATTGAACTGCCATCATTTTTGGGAGATAGATTTTTAATAATTAATTGTGGATATTGCAACAGATACAGTCAAACCTTTTCAAATCAAACTCAGATGGGATAAAAAAAAGATGTTACCTACAGAGTTCTGCAGTTACAGAAACCAGCATTTTAGCTTTAGAAAAAAAATTCATGAATTGCAGGAACGTAAAATTGGTGATATTTTGTGCTTTAAGCCGTTTGGGCAATTAGTTTGATGGAATAAATGCCAAACTTGATGTCAAAGGCTACATTTGCCCAATTATTCACTAACTTCCTTTTGGCAAGCATCTAAATGTACATTTCCCCCCCTTTCCTGTGTCTAAAATATAATATCCCGAAAGTCTCTAAAAATTTGAGATATAGAAGTTTGTAGGAAGAAGTATTTTAGTTGCGGAGGTCTATATTACTTTATTTACTCAAATACCATGTGCCCTGAAGCGAGATTTTCGCCTTGATTTTTTGGCACAAAATTCATCAAAATAAAGAATATCCCTTCATTTGATGGGAACCATGGTTTTTGTTGACTGAAAATCAATTTCCCCAAAAAATGAATTTATTTCAAATTTTATTATTAAATAAGAAACCGTATAGACTGAGCAATTTTGGAGCAGGATTGGAGCCAAACGAGATTTTCCATCAATTTTTCACCTAATACATTACTGCTAATTTTTTTTACTATATGTACTGAACAGTGTTTTCATATTTTTTGTTTTCATTCTTCCTTCAAGATTATCCAGAGAAAATGCGTGTGATGTGGTACAGTACTTAATTAAATATTGAACATTTACAGGCTCTATAACGAATTTGAATTGAAGATGTTGGGATTTTAGAAGAGCACAACGTCACTTTTAATAATCCAAAATGGTGCACATTCCCACAATCATGTGGAAAATCTGCACAATTTGGTTCAAAAGTCTTTTCAATTATTTTGTCAGAATTAATATGCTGATTTTTGCCTGTTTCCGAAAATAGGGCACCTCTTTAGTCAAGTTATACGTTTCGAGATCTTTCAATTTATGCTTTTCATCATCGCCTCTTATGTTGTCGTGCTGGGTGGCGGAATAAAATACCGGGGTACTCAAAAATGATGAGGAAATATAAACAAGTACTGGATTGTCTCTGATGATAGACTGCCTTCACTAATCTTGGGCTTGCAGCATTTGCGAAAAGAACCCGGGTAACCGATAGGGGCCTTCCACGAAATAAATTCCTGCAACTCATGAAAGAAAGCTTCTCTCGTTTCTTCGTCAGCAAAAATTAAGGCGACAGCTTTCATTTCTCGAGGGTCGGTGACCTCATTAAAAGGCTCCGGGATTTCATGGTACAGTAGTAAAATAAAATTGAGAAAATATTTTGCACTTGGTTCCACCCCTTTCCCCTCATTTTTATGATCTCGAATTTTTTGCAAGTTTTCATGACGACCTGAATAAACCCTAATCTAAAGACCTCGCGCTAATTTTTTTTCCTTTTGGTTATAAAAAAGAAAAAAAATATCTTCTGTGACGATTTCTGCGTTATATTTTTCAATGTCGGATATTTTTCGCGCAGGTAAAATTAAAATTTTAAATTTGGTCACAAGTGTTCTTCCTGGTTCGAAGCGGGTTAGGTTCTTGAATTTTTATGGGGGTTTTAAATCTCTAGAGTCTAGACTATGAGACTTCAGGCGTAATACGTGTTTGTACTTTTACAGCATCCGAGCAAAGAAATCTTCTGTTTAACATATTAAAAACTCAAAACCAGAAGAGCCTTGTGCAATATATTTTGCTCAAGTTGGAAGCTTATTCAGAAATTTTTTTTCTCTCATCAAGTCGAATGAATCAGTGGACATGGTTATATGTTAAGTTATTTAAATTTCATGATCTGAATGCAAAGCAGATCACGTTGAGCTTTCAAATGTGAAAGAGTGATTTTAATCTGCCAGAAAAAAAAGTGGTTTTCGTTTCACTTCAGGGAATAAGTGCCCGTACTTTCGAAACACTTGAGCTGAATTTCCCATGAATTCAACCAATGTTCCCGAAGAATATTGTGAACGATTTATGCGTTCGAAAAAATTTTCGAGATTATTTCCATAGATTCAAATTCGAAATTATCAGATAAGGTCAGATCACGACTCTGACCGTATTTTATTTTGTATATCCCCTCGAGGTTCAACGCTCATCATTGAAATCTCGATAAAAATGCGGATCGTAAATTTGAATTATCGTGATTTTGGAATCGAGGCTTTTGAAAGGTGTGGAATTATTTTCCCTCGAAACGATAATTTAATTTTCCGTGACTTTCAGAGATGCTCAATGCCTCATTTCAGCAACCGAATTATGTAAACTGAGTTCCATTCGAGCCTGAAGCGAAATCGAACTCAAATTGAGAATGAGCCAAAATACTGGCATCATTGAAGTCTCAAATCGATACACCGTGGGTGTTATCGTACATTGCGCAATTTGTGCCAAAAGCTTCCCTGTCTAAAGTGCTTGGTTCTTCTTCTTTCAATGTCATTTGTCAAGACAGTGCGACTCAATTGGGGGAAGAAGAACGATTATTATTGGGCAATAACCCAGAGCGAGGCGAAAGAAATGCCGACTGTCACGCGAAACCCCGATTCCCAACTTTAAAGGAACCAACATGCCAGAGTTCCATTTTTCATTAATGGGATGTTCTCGCAGTTCATCTGCAGACATCCACTCACGTATTTTTTAAAACATAATTTATTTATTTTATAGAACACTGTTTCACAATACCTGGGGTCTGTCAGGAATAAAATATCCTTGACAAAGAAAGGTCAAAACTGTGATTTACAAATTTAGAAATATGATTTTAGATCAAGAAATCAAACACAAGAATTTGGTCGGGCTACGACTGGGGTGAGAATCACCCTATTATTAGGTTGGTATAATTCAGAATTTCACACAAGTCCAAAACAGATGATTGATTCTTGCGAGAGTCAGTCAAAACAACACACGCGAATGCCAGGAGTAGAATGTAACAAACATTATGAATTTTCAAAACAGGAAAGCAGTCCTTCAAGGATGAGATTTAGCAACAGGATTTTGCAGAGAAATTCAGCCTTGGAGGCTTCCGTTGGTTACGTGAGAACCAAGGTTTTCCGAGGTTCTCACAGAAAGTGGAATTTTTCCTCAAGGATGAGAATTCGGGTTCTCAATTTTGTTAACTAAAAATAGAACTAAAAAATTCGTGACAGGGTCCATGGACCAGCACCCCAGTTTGCAGAATTTTTTTTTTTTGCAGGTCTGCAGGGATTTTTTTTCTTCAGCAAGAAAATTTTACTCAAGTCGCAATGAAGTCTGTTACTACACCCTAACTAATTCTCTTTACTGCGAATACTGTCCCATAGGTTCCTACCAGGATCCCCCACCCTCAGAACCCATCTGAACCTCGCGGGAGCAACAGCTCACGTGGGGGATACCCCTAGGCAATAACCCAGAGCGAGGCGAAAGAAATGCCGACTGTCACGCGAAACCCCGATTCCCAACTTTAAAGGAACCAACATGCCAGAGTTCCATTTTTCATTAATGGGATGTTCTCGCAGTTCATCTGCGAACATCCACTCACGTATTTTTTTAAAACATAATTTATTTATTTTATAGAACACTGTTTCACAATACCTGGGGTCCATATGGACCAGCACCGCCGTTTGCAGAATTTTTTTTTTGCAGGTCTGCAGGGATTTTTTTTCTTCAGCAAGAAAATTTTACTCAAGTCGCAATGAAGTCTGTTATATTTATCTAAATTTTTGGAAAGACAACGGCAGTTGAAATTAACTGAGCTTTTCTTCTGATTATGCGTAAAAAAAAGTTTCACGTATTGAAATAAATTATTTAATTTTTTTAATTCTGAGAATCCTTTTCTCAAGCCCACCTTTTCTAATTTTTTGAAAGAAATCCACAATAGTTGCTTCATTATTTAATAAGTTGATGTTTGCAAAAGGGCAGAAACTTTTTAACCCTTGGGCAGCAAAGTTGGACTATTTTTGCAAAATTTTGTTGCACCTCAGAGAGGTGAAGAAAAAAATGACAACAGGGGGTTTAGGGCAAAGTCGGAAAAAATCCCGATGTTTTTTCCCTGGCACAAAAAAATTTTGCATGGAAAAGGCTCAGACAAGCAACAGGCTTTTCTGGGATTAATCCCGACTTTACCTCAGCCCACCTGGAAGGGATTTCCTATAGCCATAAAAAAAAAAAAATTTGGGAGGATACAAAAATAATCTGACTCCATCCTGCAATGGAAAAAAACCCTTTGCTGCCCATGGGTTAAATACCTTCCATAAAGTCTTTCAAACAACACATTTTTGAGTCTGCAAACATTTTATGAAAATTTTCCGGACTGTGGGCCCAAAAACATTGGAGGACACTTGATTAGAAAATGAAAATTTTAAAAATAAGAACAAGAGGTAATTAAAAAATTGATCAAGCATATGATCAAATAAAATTAAGCATTTGATAAGGCTTGAATCTTAAAATATAAAATGTTAGGTCTGTCTGATTTTCTCCTCAATGATTCTTTCTAAACTGTTCAATGAATTAAAAATCATCTGAAAACAGGCTGAACACCTTTTGCTTTAATTCATGCCCAAAGATATCTCATGCAGTGATTTTCATCATTCTTTAGAAAAAATTATGGTAATTCATTATGCGTGCATTTGGATGTAACATGCTGTATTTTCCTTAAATACATGTACATGATATTATACAGTATTTGTGATAGGCTGGAATGAGTTCGAGATGTATGTGTGAGTAATGTGAAAAACATCTTTGAATGCTGACAAAGAGTTAAAAAAAGGCTTTTATGCCAACCATTCAATCAGCAAGTCATTCAGTGTATGTTTCCAAAAAATAAAAATCTTACATTATTCTTTCAGAGATTGTGGAGGTGTATTTTTGTGTGAAAAAAATGAAGGAAATGTTTCATTAAAGCATGATGTTATCAATAGGACTTTCCTCTTTGAAAAAAGCCTTTTCTCCTGTATAATCATACAATTGACTGTGTGTGTTTGTTCAGTGGAATTATATTTTTTCTCGATTTTTTTAGACGAGAAGCAATTTTTAATCTGTACTGCGGATCAGCGGTGAAATAATTTAATTTTTATTTATACAGAGGAGCTGAAGGAATGAATCTTTTCTTTGACAGCAAATTTTTTCAAGTGGAAAAATATTTCTTCGGCAAATTACTGGGACAAACTTAGGTCTAACTTTTGGTGTTTCCTGCCGTCGTTGGTAAAGAGTAAACACTCATTAAAAATAGGGCATAGGTCATATTATTCAATTGAATAGATTTTTACATTTTTTCACTGTCTTGTAATTTTTCGTAATGGGTTTTTCGATAATTCGGAAGGTTATCTACGTGAACCTTTCGAAAAATAAAACGACGGAAATTGCTTGAGGGTCCACAATCGGGAAAAATTTCATAAATTTCTATCAGAAACGTAATCATCTCAAGAATGACCCCACGTCGCAAGGATTAGGTCAAAGGAACATGAAGATAAACTTGAAGAAGATGCGCTGTGATTAAGCAATCAAGGGCCGCCTTGAGGATGGAAACGTCGCGTAATTACGGGGTTATTTAATGTTGTAAGACTTCCCTCTTCTCTTTTATTCATTCATGTTTTTTTTTCTCTACATTTTCCCCCTTGTTTTTATCCGAGAAAACGTTCTCCAGCTTCTAGTTGGAAGGATTTATATGAAAAGAACCCCGGGTTGGAGCACTGTAATTTCTTCCCTGTTTCGGGGTTTCATAACGCTCAATTTTTACGTCCCTGGCAGACGTCACGAAAGTTAAAAATAATTCCTTGATTCCTTGTGGGCAAATAGTAAAATAAAAATAAAAATGGAAACTTGTCGACGCTGAAAACGTTCTTTCCCGACAACACATGTAAAAGGCTGTTCAATATTAAAAGCCCTTGACACTGCACTTTGTGTGTTTCGGAACAAAGGGTTTGTTGACTGCCACTAAACCTCAACGAAAATAATAAAAAAATCATCTTCCTCCTTGAAAAATTGTGAAGTTGCTCCGGAGGTTTTAAACGACCGACAGAATTATCAGAAAATTCTGTAAATGGCGTCCGATCCGAAAGCGTTTTGTCAAAATGAGCATTCGAAAATAAAAACTGAAGAATTTTCGAGTTGAGGCATTTCAGGAATGTCTCAAAATTTCCTTGCAATTTTTAAAATGTCAGTTTTTTGCGTGTATCTCTTTGCGAAACGCGAACATTTGTTTTGAATTTTCATAGAGAAAAATATAAATTTCAGCACTTTAACGGATGATTATTTGCAAACGTCTTTCTTATTGCCAGTCATTACAACATTATTATTAATTTTTCCTCGGTGTACAAGAACTGATATGAGGACGAAGGTATGTTAAAAATGTGTGTCAGGCTTGCAAAGGATAAGTGTTGTTTTATTTTTCGAAAGTTTTGAATGATCGATTTTCACATTGTAGAAGTTGACTGCTTTTCAATTTTTCGCTCATTTGGTCGAGAAGAATTGAAAAAAGTATGGCTTACCAACAAAACTTTCAGCTTTCATGAATTTGCAGGTATATTGTATAGTCCAAATTCTACTCTAAATATTGAAGAACCTCAACTTCTTACAAAACTATTTTCGGCAGATTTTTGTAACCCATGATCTGGAAAATCTCTCGGAAAGAATATCTGACCTGGGAAAGTTTTTCCATCTGCGATTTTTCGTGGGTTTATTTTTTCAATGTTGGATTTTTAGTGAGAAGTTTCCCATGTCCAAGCTGCTATTAGATCAGTATTCAGTAAATTAAAATAAAAAGGTTTCTTCCAGTCCAACTTCGGAGAGATTTTGAAAATCGTAACCGAGAAAAACTTGAGTGCGCAACAATCCGATTTCTAGCTCCTGAAAATGTGTTTCAACATCCCTCAAAATTTAAAATCTCTCAGACATGTTCAACTACTCATTTCTTCGCATTTTTTCTTTTCTCTGCAGAGTTAAGAATCAAGATCCCAGAGAGCGAATTTAATCTTCCAGATAATTTTTTTTTTTCAACAACCCCATTCAAAAGGTTGTGGATGGGAAGCCGAGTCACGAAATGGCTCTCGGTACTTGAAACAAACACTCGAGGAATCTTACGATTGGTGTATAGATATGATATCGGAATTTAAAATACCAGATCTTCTTTGTTTCAGGAAGAAAGCCCCCCAAATTAATTCTACAAAGAAATATCGCCAAACAGAGAGTGAGAGAGAGAGACTCACGGCTGATGGCGGGAATCTGCAAAGTTCTGATTACCGCACATCCTTATTCTCAAGTTGTGACGCAACGAGTCAACGATAACGTAATCAGTGGCTTTTTCTTTAAAAAAAAAAAAGAAAATTAAATTTTGTATGGAGATTAGCATCAAATTTTTATTCCTCATTCTTCTCACTCAGGATTCGTGCTGCTTTTGTCGGAAGCGATTTTTACTGAAGCTTGACCAATGTAGGCGAGACGATAGATTTTTATCGCGAACTCATCTCACTAATGCCGAAAATGACTCGAATTCGTGTGTGGGGGAGAGAGTCGTAAAGATGAGGTAATCTTTTGTTTAATTACCTGCGCAATTATCTCTGTTCCCGGAAATTAGGGGGGTCGAAAGTGAGGGCGTTTTGTAATTGAGCTAGGCCTTCTTCAACCAAAGCACTGACTGAAATGCGATAATCTGGTGAGATACTGATACTGTTTTAATTTACAGTTGTTCAGAAAATATAGGAATGAAAATTGAAATTTTTTCTCTGGTTTAAAAATGTTGGGTAATTTTTTACACTATACAAAATTACAGTCAATAACGGACTTAATTTGTGCAGCAAACAAGTCTGTTACACAAAAAGTCCTTTAGAAAAATTCAATTATATTAAAAATTTAAGTTGTCAACACTAATTGTAAACCAATAGAGGTCTGGCGGATTTTGTCTGTTGCGCGGGAGGAAAAACTACCTACAGACCCGAGCTGGTCTGTTAGGCAAAAATCCCTTAAGCGGGATGTCTGTTATGAGGGGGCCACTACATTTTGTTTTTACATCCTGGAAGTTCTACATTAAGGGACTCAAAACAACTACTTCCATTAGAAGCTTGGCATGACATTGAAATGCAATGCTGACTATAGCAGTGACATCTACCTGAATCACACTCATCCGTCTGTTCAATGGACAGAGAAGGAAACTCGTCTAAAATCTCCACGGCATTCAAATTTCTTGTGAAAATCCTACATATATAATTATTTTAGTATTTTTCTATGTGCAGTTTTCGGATGGAATTCTTGTAAACATTCTCAAAGCGGATTTTCTTCAGCTAATTTGAGATGCTAAGATGTTTTGTAATCTTGGGATTTTCATCAATGGTCCAATAGACGTTGATTAATTTTTTTTGAGAATTATATGAATGAAAAATTACAGTTGTAAACGTCAATTAATGTTCAACAAATTCTTATTTAGGAGACCTTCATTTCATTTGTCTGCTTCAAAATGCTGAGAAATTGGATGGTTTCCGTTTTCGCGAATGCATCGATTCGTGTTTTTTTCGTGACGAAAAATTTTCAGTTTCATACGTGAAAAATCTCACCCATTCGAAAAAAAAATCGTAAATTTTTTTCAGCTTATAAATTGAGAGATTCGTGCGGATTGAGTCTCGGGATTACTTCCACGGCTCGTCTATACATAAAGCAACTTCCGCATCCGAAACAATGCAACACTTGCTCACTCGAATTTGCCATCACGATTCAAGATTTGATTTTTTTTTTCGTGTATGACGAAAAGAAAAAAAACTGGTCGTGAAACAGAATCGAAGCCTCGGAAAGACGATATTCTCGTCACGAAGTTCGTTGCCGACTGCGAAAGGAAGAAGATGCGAGCTTCCATGATGTTCCAAGATTGGAAAAAAATTTTTGCCCGCGGGCCTTTTTCTGTTGAAGTTTCTGTGTTATTGTTTTTTTTTTCCTCCACGGTATTTTTTTTTCTTCAACCGATGCTCTCTTGTTTTCAGCAAATTATTTTTTGCTCGGTGCTTATTTGTGAATAAATCAGATACGTCGGGGTGCCACACACAAGTTTAATTTTCAAATGCAGTTACGAATTATTCGCAAAGATAAGTCGCAATAGTTTTCTTGAGACTATTATCACGTGAAAAAAAATTATTTTCGTGTCAATGAATAAGATTCTGCAAGATTTTCTAAAAGAATCATATTTTTGATGCATTATTCTGAAAATTAGATGCGTTACGGCGCCTCATAAATTTTACTTTCCGTTCACCAGGTACGCCCAATTTTTTAAGAAACCTCGATAATTTTTTCTTTCTTGGGATCAGCACTTGTGGCCGTTATAAATATTTTCGAATCATGTGAACTGTTATTGATTTGAATTTTTTTTATATCTGCATGTCAGATCACCTTTTCCCGTCGAGTTGAATGGGAACATATTTAATTGGTGCTCTTGTATAGAATAAATTAAAAATAGCCCACCCCGAAAATTAAATGACGTTCTTTCTCAACTTCAAGATCCAGAAAATAGTTGTGCAGAAGTAACACAATCTGCCATTTTTTTTATGAAAAGGAGCCCAAAAAGCAGAGAAAAACTCATGTGCTGCTGTGCACAGATGATGGAAAACCCCCTTAAAGAAGAAGCACAAAATGAACTTCATTTGGGTTCTCAATTAAAATAAATTTATAATAAGATCTATTTTGAATTTTTGTGATTTTGCAGAATTTCTTCAAGAGATAACAGTTTTTTTAACTTTTCGATTAACATTTTGGCTGTGTCCATATTTTGAAATTTGGTGCAGATTATTTTGGGGCAGATGTTTTTCTGTTCTAAGTTTCCCTAAATTAAATCAGCATTCTGTTGGGGCGTCTGTATCTGGAGGGTTCTTTACTTTAATGCTTTTTTCATCTTTCCTGATTAAAAAAAAAAACAGGGATTTTAAAACCTGTTTGACGCATATATGCGAGAATTATTTCGGTGCATTTGTATTATTCACTACTGTAATTTTTATTCGAAACACTTCATATTCGCTCTGCGCAAGGTTAAACTTGGCATCAAAATGATGTAGAAATTGTTCACCGCTTCCTTCATCCTCTCTATTATATCATCGAAACAGTTTTGTTTGTATTCAACAGCAGCTGTAATTACCAGAAATTATCTCCCCTTTTCATTGCGAGGACACGGATCCGGTCTGAATCCCAGCGGGGGACTGAATTTCCTCATGTGTGAAATTTGTGGCAGGTTTCATTACGTCATCGCATTCAAAAATATTAAATGCTCCGTTTGACACCTCGGTCAAACCCTTTTCCTTTCAAGCGTTCAACCCGTGAATTTTATTTTTGGATTTTTTCTGGAATGGTGCGATGATTTTGTTTTTCATTCGTCCACCGCAAAGCAACAAAATTGCGACACCGAGTGGTTTACTTTTGATTCAAAAGTGGGGGGGAAAAATAGGGTGACCAAATTGATAAATTTGTTTTAAAATTAGGGCATGTCATCTATAAAAGCATAGCTGAGTAGATTTTATGCGTGGTTTTTATGTACGATGTTTGAGTCTTAACGAGGCTTGACTCAAGATTCAGGGATAATCATAAAAAAAAGTTGATATTTTGGGAAGTTATTAACCAAAAATTATGGGAAATTTTTTAAATGATGATGGGACAGCATTGAGAAAAATAAACCGTACCTCGACAAGATGATACCAATAATAAGTACTTTATCCGGTACCTGTGAACGTAAAAGGGGTATTTTTAGTCTTTTCTACTGCAGCGCAAATGGAATTAAATTCCTGTCAATATTCATTGAACTGCCAATAAATTATCAAACCGAAAATTCCTTTATTTTCTCGTGATCCTTATTTTTTTACTAAAAGTAAATCATATTCAGAAAATGCCATTTTAAAACTTGTTATTATAAACCACTCAATTACGAAAAAGCTTGACATTCGCTGATGCTTTAAAAAAGTCGCCTCGTCGAATTCCTTTGCGAAAATATTCGAATTAATTTATTCGTAATTTTGCGGCACGTTTAAAATTTTGTAGTGCAACAACAAAGTAGAGTGTACCTTTAATAATGTCACTTGACAAAAGTATGCATCCTAAATCTGCTAAAAGTATCCAGCATCAGCCATAACGTGACACAGTAAAATCTGAAGATCACTCGAATCGGAAGCAGGAGGGATGATGCATGCGGAAGTTATTAAGCAATGAAAAATGCTCTTTAAGAGCGAAAAAAAAAACTAAATTAAAGAATTGGTGAGGAGAAAGATTTTGAAATCTCTCTTTTGTGGTGTTGAATCACTGACGAGCCCTGGGAAGTGTTTTAAATTGTCTGTGGGTTTGCCGCTTGTCCGGCTGACCTCTGGTGACCTGGACACGGAAAGAATATTTGATTCGTTTTAGGTGTGGAAAGATTCTCCAATGAACGGTGTTCGAAGGTGTTTGCATTTCCGGTCGGGATTGTAAAATATATGTTGGTTCTTGCAGAAAATACAAGCTTCGGTTGCATGTGCTAAAAAATGTTAAAATGGTATTGCGTGAGTGTCAGAGGGGGGTTTTCGAAAGTTCTGTGATACTGCTGCTGAGGGTGAAAAGCTCGGATACTAGCTCCGAAGTTAATATCCGTTGAAAATTTATTATTTCTATGTAATCACGAGACGTTTCATAATTGCTTTGATGTCGAATGTGATACGACATAAATTTCCACAGTTGAAACAAAATCATACACTGTACATTTAATATTGTATACTGTATTTACACATTAGTTTTAAATTCGCATAGGTGCGAAGTATATTAGAGTACAGTACTGTACACCTCATGCGTGTATTGCACGCTTGGTTGATTTAATATGGAATTCCATATCGGCTGGGATGGGTACTTATCATTACTTCCAACAGCCCGAAAAACCCCTTAGAATATATTTAGAGAATCATATTACAGTAAATAAGAAGCGCTTTTTCTTTGAGCATTTATGGAAAATATTGTAGTTCATTTTCCCCAAAAATATGATACAATTCAATTTCCAAAAATTGTAGGAATCGTAGAGATTTTGCAATCCGAACTTTAACTCAGCATAATACAGTATAAAGGTCGATATAATTAAATGACAAATAATGATTAAGGAAGTCCCCCGTTTCTACATCGCTCATTTTTTCATCTTCCTCAAGTACAGCTGTATAATTAAACCTCTGATGGACCAGCAAAAAAATTATTTTAGGAGATTTCGAGGTAGCTGGGAAACTATTATTTATGCCTAAAAAATAATTGAGGGAAGCTAAAATTCGTGTATTTTCCCCAAAAACTTCTTCGAAAAAAATTCGAAATTTAACAGCATGTTGAACTTTAAAGCAAGGGTTCCTTTGCTTCATCAGTCATTCATTTCTTTTGAAAAGTTTTCAAAGTTCCATTTTATTTCTTTTCTCGTTCCTGGGGCACAAAAACACTGACCATGAATGGCTTTCAAAATTTTTGAAAGGCTTGAGAGGAAAGCCTTTTTATTGACGGAATTTAGACACGGACTTTAAAAAAATCAAAATTGAGGCTCTAGAAAGGTATTTGACATTAATTAGGGAGGTTTGATTAATGGAGATTCAACTATACTGTATATCCAATACTCGTTTGATTTCTCAACTGTCGCAATTACGGAAACTTGCGGTGTACAGCATTCTCAACTTATAAATCCGGTATTTTAGTTCTTGGAGATCTGACATCTCTGTTCATGGTAAAGAAGCCGTACTGATTGTAACTTCACCCACCGAAATAGTTCGAAATAAAGTCATTCCTTCTGTCCACGTTTTTCATTCTGCTCTGAAAGGCGGGATGGAGATTTCACAAGATTTTCCTTCCTCGAGTGCGTAGTTTACCGAATGGGTCCGTTTGATAATTCTGTAAAACAATGGTGTGAGATTTGGAATTGAATGATTGATGACCTGAAAAAACTCTCAGGAATCCTGCTCATTAAAAGCTGTGTGTGATTTTTATTTTACATTGAAACTATTCAAGAAATTAAAAAGTTGGTCCGTAGTACGCGTAAAGGACGTAAGCTTGGCGTCACGTCTTAATACACGTCCCTGTTAGGGGGCCTTTTAAAGCGCTTATGAAAATAAAGTAGCTAGTGGTTCCGTTGCTCTTCTTGGACGATTCAAAAATGAAGAATTTTACGTCTTGTTTGAAGGAAAAGAAGTTTCGGAGCTATCCTAGTTGGGGGGACCCAGACTACTAGCTCCATCTACAATAAACAGTTCGTACTGTTTCTTTCGCGACATCTATACATTCTTCTGGAAAGTGCCTTCCTCCTACTCTCGAATTATTC